>ML170220.1:9105-67554 GCA_004355085.1 Rickenella mellea | reverse complement strand
TCTTGAGGTGGTACCAGCAGAGTTCCATGTCTTCCCTGGAGCTCGCACGGATTTCCAGATCTTGCACACGGTAGAGATGCTCAAGAAGAACTGCTACCTTTGTGGCTGTCTCGTCCATCCACTGTAAAAAGTCGATAGAAATGCAAAGCGGTCTTGTTTTTGAGTTGCGGAAAAATCTGGACAAAAGGAATCGAGGAATGCGGGAGGAGATACGACACCACAGGCGAGGTGTATCATGGGCAATCGTCCGCCATCGTTTACAGACTTGGCCAATAATGATAGCATGGTTTTGTCCGTTTGCGGTCTGAAGCTGACCAGAGACTGCGGCTTCAAATATCGCGCCAAGTGTTTCGGTGGGCATTGAGCGAATGTCCATTCGCTCGCCGACTCGGACGTCGACATCCATAAAACTGTTAAACTGTTGTAACACGATTGCATGAATATGACGTTAAAATGCCTACGTAGTACAAGGATTAGATTGCGTTTTGATGGCCTGGATGTAATGGAATCTCTGACGGCCGCAGACTGTTCCGGTTGGATGGAAGGACGAACGAACTCCCAAGTCTGTTTAGTGACGACAGTGTGACGATGCATGTCACAGGCACAACACCTTATTTCAACCTGTTTTTCCATAAGCTGCAGTTCTCGCAATTCGACTAAATTCTTACCACTGCCCTAATTAATCATTAATAGGGACGATTCATGAACAAAGTAACACCTCAACCAATACTCTGGATTTACTGTAATCCCAGTCCCGCAGCGCAACCTTATCATCGCGGACACGAAAATGATAACGAACTACTCAATCGAACCTCGGCATCCGTAGTTGTAGTTGAATCCTAGACAACTTCGAGAACTTCTGGACGCTCCTCAAATATTACAACATCTGCAAAGGCGGCCAGTTTCACCCTTTTCTCAGTGGGCAAAGCTTCCCCAACAACTCGAAGTTCAGCCAACCGCCGTATAGAGCGAACTGTGAAGAGGTTACATAGCTCCTGGAAGTTCTCATCTCGAAGATCCATTTCGATTCGAAACTTTCGTAGTAATGAGAGCTTGCATATCATCACTTGCGCAGCACGGAAAAACGATCGCACCACGGCATCGACCAAGGAGACGGAAAGCGACTCCACATTCGACATTCCGTCGAGTAGATAGAATATGTCTTCAGTTAGGTCCCTTTTAAAAAATTCGAGCCTGGTGTTGAAAGAGATTTCTAATGATGAAGTGCTTCTCAAACACGGTCGAAGGGTGATGAGCAAATTCAGGTATTCGATGGCAAGTCCGATGTGATAACCCGAATCCTCCTTTGACACAGCACAAAGCCAATCGACCTCATCCTCGATGTCTGATGGTCCCAAAAGGATCAACAACTGGGTACTAGTTCGGGATTCGGGATCCGGACGAATGACCGCTTCAATTTTCACTCTGGCGTAGCCAAAAAAGCAAGTCAGAGAGTGGCATAGCGATCCGGACGCAATGTGTCGGGGAAAGGGCGGTGAAAACAAGGCCGCTTGCGTAAATACTGATTCTGATGGGAGAAGGAGGGTGGAGTGGACGTCCAGTGGGAGGTCTAAAATTGACATGATAGCATTGAAGGCCGACGTGTTGGTAATATAGAGACTGATTGTCCGTAAATGTGGGAGTGGAATGACGGAGTCTCTGAAGCTATTTAGCCGCAGGAACAAAATTTTCAGTGTCAAATGCTCTAGATTTGGGCACTGACGCAGTAGTTCGATTACGTTTGACTGGGTAATGTCATGGTCACCGTTGGCACAGCTGTACTTCAAGGTTAATGTCGTCAGGTTCTGCGGCACCAGTGAATCCCATCGCATGACGATGCCTTCAATGGATAACTTGAACGCATTGGTAGACGAGCCATGTACGCCTCCCAGGAAGCCCATGGATAACCAAGGGTAGTATCGGCAGTAACCTTCATCCATAGACATGTGAAGATTCACTAAGAGTGGAGCAGGTTTTTCCAGGAAATGCCAACAAAGCTCCAAATCGAACCAATCCTCGGTGTGAATCCGTAGGTCGTGGATTCTGGTGGGAAGATGCTCGAGAATGGTCGCCACTGTTGTTTTTGGTCCCTCCATGTACTCAGAAAAGTCGATATCAACGCGGAGTGGGATGGCTTGGGAGATTCGGAGCATTCTGGTGATGAGAGACAAGGGAAAGTGAGAACGGATGTGACACCACAAGCGAGGTGTATTCGAGGCAATGGTTCGCCATCGTACGCAGACTTGTTCTATCACAATAACAGGATGGTTTTTCATGAACACCATTTGGTCAAAGACGAAGTCTTCAAATATCGCACACAGCGTCTCCGTTGGCAAATTGGTTATCGACACACTGGCAGCTGTCTTCGTAGCGCTTGCCATGTTTCGGTGTCGCACTGCAAACGCGTTATGGTTAGTATAGATTCTCGCGGCTCCTGCGACGAAACCATCATCGCACCGACGCTAAAACAAAGAATGTCCCCGTATATTGTCGGTATGGCGAGCACGACACGGTGGAAAGACGACCTGATGACGTTGAAGTTGCTATGTGGGAAACGCCTACGTAATCACGTCGGTGGTAACAAAATTCCTTTCTTCAACCGAGGACCAATATTTACAAGATGGACTCATTGCAACAGTATCTGGATTCAGCGAGCCGGCAGCCAGAGACGTCACCAGGACAGGTATGCCTCGCCTTTTATTAATAATGCGGATCGGTGAGCAGACATGTGCCCAGTGAGTTACTGTATCCCATCCTCCATTTTAGATGCCACTCTAATACCATTTCCTTCTCCCGTCGGTTGACGTATTCTTATTGGGTGTGCCTTCTCATTCGACGACCCATTCAAAGACCCATTCAATTTCAATTGCTTTTGCTGCGCAGTTCCCATCATAGTCAACGCTTCTGTCGTTGGCCAATTTTGTATGCGGCTCAAATACCAAACCTACATGGTTGACAATTGTCGTGGTTTTCAAATGGGCCTGATAGTTATCTCCATTCATGCGGAACTTTCGTCTGAACTTGCGTCATCGTGATATTTAACAATGTGAGTTATATGTTGTTGCTGTGCCCAGAGCTAACCCGTTGCCTCTCTCTGACAAGTTCTAAGCCTAAATCTCCCACCTTCTTGCAGCTCGCGAGTCTCTGCGAGCCATTAATACTGACAAGGAGATGACTTCCTGACATCCAAACATTCTAAATCTGTGCGATCGGCGTCGTCTCTTTAACTCACTCCCGAAATTGCTCTGGAGTGGGAAAAAGCTCGTGCAGACGTTCCCGTGGTACTTACTACTTTTCTGATTCGAGAACATCGGAACTTGCCATAAGGTATCGCAAATGCCGGAAACGCTGTGCCGCCCAATCAAATTTGCAATTGTCATCAGCACCTCGCGACCAAGGGGATCGATAATTCCTCAATGTTGACAAGGTGAAGAGTTTTGTAAGGTTCCCTTCCTTACTCGGACTTCGCCATAAGTTGAGCCATCCATCCCTTGCGTTTTTCGGTGTTTTAATTGCATTCAATTCTCTGTAGTACGAAGCATCCACTCGTCCTTCAAGGGCCAGGCTTCCCGACTCGGGCGAAAGGCGTGGACAGACACTATAAGAAGTCAACGAAGCTCTTGAACAGTCGTAACAAGCAACCCTAATATTGCGATTGCTATTGCATCAGTGAGTGCGCTACGACCGGCTATATATCACAGGTTCGTAAATTCTTCCTTGAGAAGACGTCCTTACACACCTCCGTCCTATTTCCCACAGGCGCAGGATAGAGGGTCCCGTGGACCAATGGCTGCTGCGGTTGGCATGGGGAAGAATGCTGCCAAGAACAAATTATCTGGCATTTTAATGGTATTACACATTATCCCCACATATATTCTCAAACTGACTGGCCTCCGTATACGTACGCACGTTGCCGATATTTGTACAGCATTGCGACTGATTCATTGTTTCAGTACATTTGCCGCCTTCGGAGGAATTCTATTCGGTTATGACACTGGCACTATTGGTGGTATCAAGATCATGAAGGACTGGCTTAGGACGTTTGGACATCCTGGGACGGACCTTGTACAGTAGCACATGAAACAGGATATCAGATCTCGTCTTCCACGGAGTCTCTGGTTGTCTCTATCCTTTCTGCTGGCACGTTCTTCGGTGCGACATTTTTGTTGTGTATCACGATAATTATCCCTGAATGCCGTTACAGGCGCACTTTTGGCGGCGCCTGCTGGTGACACTCTGGGCAGAAAATGGGGTATCATTGTTGCGAACCTTGTTTTCTGCGTCGGCGTCGCAATGCAAACCGCATCTACCGCTATACCCCTGTTCGTTGTTGGCCGTGTATTTGGTGGTCTTGGCGTCGGGCTCGTGTCCTGCTTGGTCCCGATGTACCAGTCGGAGTGGTACGTGCACGTCGCATTGAGTCGCGTTAGGCTCGGATTTTATTGTGATCTACGTTGCATGTAATTCACCTAAGTGGATTCGTGGGGCAGTTGTCTCGGTATACCAATTGGCCATCACCATTGGCCAACTACTGGCTGCAATTGTCAACAACGCCACGCAGCTTCGCGATAATCACTCCTCCTACCGTATTCCGATCGCCATCCAGTTCGGCTGGGCTATCATCCTCGTTTCAGGAATGGTTTTCCTCCCAGAGGTTTGTGCAGACCTTAGAATTTTACGGATACTTATTTAGATCTCATCAGTCTCCGCGATGGCTAATCAAGAAGGGTCGTGATGACGAGGCAGCGCAATCCTTGGCAAAGCTGACCTCTCTCCCTCAGAATGACCCGGAGAACCTCCTTGAGTTGGAAGACATTCGCGCCAATCTACGACAAGAGCAAGAACTCGGAGAGAATTCGTATTTTGATTGCTTCCAGTCTGGCCATCACAATCGCATCCAACTCCGCACTCTCACCGGAATCTTCCTCCAAGCGTACGTCTCGTTCTCATAAAATTTCACACATCTGACGTCCTACATACATTTAAAAAGGTGGCAACAATTGACGGGAATTAATTTCATCTCCTATTATGGCGCGACCTTCTTCCAGAATTCCGGCATTAAGAATCCCTTCGTCATTTCAGTCATCACTAACGTCGTCAATGTTGTCATGACCCTGCCAGGGATGTGGGGTGTCGAACGCTTTGGTCGCCGCCGCCTCCTGATCCTTGGGGCGATTGGCATGTGTGTCTCCCAGTTCGTTGTCGCAATCATCGGTGTTACGGTTTCAGTGGAGAACTCGTCTGGACAGAAGGTTTTGATAGCCTTCGTGTGCGTCTATATTGTAAGCGGCTGTCTTCCAGGGTGATTGGCTGGTGGATTTGTTTTCTGATCCCACCTTTGAAGGCATTCTTCGCGTCCACTTGGGGACCGGTTGCATGGGTCATCACAGGAGAGATTTTCCCTCTCAATGTCCGAGCCAAGGCCATGTCGATGTCTACTGCGTCTAATTGGCTTTGGAATTTGGGCTCGGTTTCGCTACTCCATACCTTGTTAACAAAGTCCCGGGTTCGGCCGGCCTGGAATCGAAGGTCTTCTTCATTTGGGGATCGACTTGCTTCTGCTGCATCATTTTCACTTACGTCTGCATTCCGGAAGTACGCCCCAATCCTTGCCTCCTCCATATTCTCCGATTCTCACTATAACTCTTCCAGACAAAGGGTCTGTCTCTCGAGCAGATCGACATTCTGTATCAAAATGCCACTCCGAGAAAATCTTTTGCTTACCGAAGGCAATTGTTAGCGGACGTGACCGTCCAGCAGAGCGTCGGTGCGAAACGCTCTTCTTTCGAGAACGTATAAAGGCAACCAACGGCACGATGATTTTCCATCAATTTGAATTTTGTTTTCACGGAAATGTACGAATTTGTGTTGCACTTCGTGCTCAATCACCATGGCGTACCGGCGCACTTGCACACGGTGCCGCAGTCACGCTCAGTCACAAAAAACAGTGACCAAGAGGGAAAATGGTAGGTGCTCTCCGTACGCTTGTAATTCATTTGACATCGCCATGTCATGTTCCCACCGTGGTATTAAAACTCGTAAAAAAATAGACCTTGACTATTTCAGCGCTCGCCTTCACGCCTTCTTGACTGCACAGTGGCAGTGTACACCAAGGTAGCCCCCAATGTCGCTTCTCGATTCTGACTCTGTCATATATCAATGGATGCCATAATTTCGAAAGCTAGGACTTATACCCACACTCAACGCTGCATAACCCGCCGGTTAATACAATTTAGAAATAGTATTCTCGTTCTCGTCGAGACGGAGGCGCTTCTTATCCAGCAACTGCAATAACTTATTTCGGTCATTTAGCTTGAACATTTGTTCTCTTGTGTTCTTCGACATTCCTATGGATGAAACCCCGTCACGGTAAGCGAAGGCCGCGAAAAGGTTTGCGAGGAACTTCATGTTCTTGTCCCCCATGTGCATGTCGATGCTAAAAATCGGAAGGCGTGGAAGCCTGGCTACAGCACGCAATGGCCATGCGTGGCCAAGTTTGGTGGTGATGAAGAGGTACGTGAGGTCGTCCAGACCCAGAAGAAACTCGAAGAGCGCATCTTCGGCAGGTTTAAGGCGGACACGTAGGCCATGGATGAATGTGAGATTCATGGTGGAGATAAATTGAAAACCAGGGTTGTTCGTAACGATCTTGTCCAGGTACCTAATCGCTGATACTATAGAATCTTGGTGGTCATCTCGTCGGGCCTGGAGCCACTTTGCCTCATCATCCATGTCTTCACCAGGTCCCACGCAGATCGAAAGCTGAGTAATACTCTGTGAATTTTTGTCTGACTGAACATCCGCGAGAATCCTGACTCGGTTATATCCAAAATGGCATTTCAGGGAGGTACATATCGATGTAGAAGTTAAATGTCTGGGAAGGGGGAGAGAGGAGAGTGCGGCTAGAGTGTATACTGGACAGAAATGGAAGAGAAGAGTGTATCGGACATCCATTGGGAGGTCCAGAACAGACAGTATGGTACGGACGTTGTATGTCTCGTAGGTCTGCAGCTTGACTATTCGCAAATGAGGTAGACTGATCCGTGATTTTGGAGGAGCACGAGCATCTTTCATAGTGAAACAAAGATGCATTGTGAGGCTCTCCAGATCTGGGCAGTCGCGTAAAATGTCGAGTATGTCATACACCCCGATGGTATCGCCATAGTAGCCGCTTTCAAATTTCAAAGCCAAAGCCGTTAGGTTCCAGCAAAATAGGGGAGCGCCATTGTAACATAATTCTTTCAACTTCCAGCGACTTTAGCAGCGGGCTCCTCAAACCGGACAGGAATGTGGGGGGTGGATCGAGGGAGGCGGCATCCGCAGAGATTTACAAATCAATTAAATGCGGAGCAAACACGCAGAGGGGCAGTTGACAGCATTCCAAATCAAAAGAGCGTTTTATATTAACGTGCAATACCTTCACCCTGATTGGGAGGAGCCCAAAGAGCATCGGAAGGGTTTTCTCTCGTGATTCGATAGGTTTAGCAAATTCGATGACAATGGATAGCAGAGCGGTTGTAGAATTTTGCAATAGGGTCGATATGACACGTAAAGGAAAGCCAGAATGGATGTGAGACCACAGTTGGGGCGTATCGACTGCAATTGCGCGCCATCGTTGGCACACTTGTGAAAGTACGAAAGTCGCAAGATGTCCGGTAACAGAGAATAATCGTTGGGTAACAACATCTTCCAATATTGCGCAGAGTACTTCAGTTGGCAGAGTTGATATCGGTGAGAGTGCGTAGTCGGCGGACATGACGGAACCACGTGTAACCACCTGTTTCAAGTCCCTGGTAAACTTCAGTAAGTACGAACACAGACAGATTCATCGTGCCTAGAATATTCAGCACATATACTCCCGCCTGAGCAAAGAGCGAGAAGTGGTCAGTGAGTGAGGACTCGGAAGTCGAACTGACGGTTACTTACCGAAACAAGGTCGAGGTTATGACGTCACTGCATCCGGCCCGGCCGGGTTTGCCGTCGAAACTTGGACGAAATACCCCGTTACGCAGGCACCACCCTCCAAAACATTTGTTCGCACACTATTCACTGTAGAAAGTGGCGAAGAAAATGAGATCGAGCCGTTTACCCCGGCAGTTTGAGCTTTGTCACATTGGAACTCAGTTGCCGTGCAGTTAGTGTTGTCAGGGCAGGGCTGGGCTCGAATACCCCGGGCAGGGCAGGGCTTTCCAAGGCAGGGCCTCCAGAAACTTACCACCTGAGCCTCAGGTACAGGCTTGGGCAGGGCAGGGCTCGGCCAAGGCTCTGGCCCGGGGCTCGATGATGTCAATGACTGTGAGTGTGAATCGACGTAATATTAAAGTTAATAATATTTTGAGGTAGTTTATGGATCAAGAAACGAACATACCATGTCCGAATCCCATTCGGCATCATTGGATGTCACTTCGATAGGAAAACTAACATCGCGCTGGTCCGACTTCGGCGTTTGGCGATGGTAATTCCATCTCCTGAGAGTAGGCAACGAGCCCAGGGCCTGAGCCTCGGGCTGAGGCTTCTCTGAAATGAGACCTGAGCCTTGAGCCCTAGCTGGCCTTGTGGAGGGCAGGGCGAGGGCAGGGCTTGAAAGGGCAGGGCAGGGCGGGGCTAGGGCTTTTGAGCCCTGCCCTGACAACACTACGTGCAGTTGAATTTTTGAAACGAATTCCTTCGGTGGCTCGTCATTTTCATTGAAAAAAATCGTCACGTCTTGTGTAGTTCCAATACTACCTTCGAAAACGTCGTAAACGCTGGAAGCTTCAGCAAAAAATATCAACAGGCGGCCTTCTACTGCTAAATTTCTACGATTGTCAACTCCACCACTTCAGAAGGACAATATCATTATTTGGTTCTTTAATAGCTACAATGCAAGCCTTGTACAAACCCCAGAAGAAAAAGGAAGCGTGATAGTATGTCGTGAATAGTGTCATTTGTCATTATATCATGCTGATTGCCCGATAGAACAAGAGGTGTTCCTTCAAATCACGATGTTCCAAACCGTAAACAGTCCGTTATAGACGACATGAAGCACATAACCGTCATGAAAAGATGGTTAACATAACTTGATTCCGGTGTCTTGAAAGCTATAACGAGGAGTTAGGACGAAACTGTTGTGAGAATGAGATCAGGACCGTCGCGTACGTCATATAAGCAGTTTCGAGATACTAGCAAAGACCACAGCGACGCTAACAGTAGCCACCCAGGACAACATGTGGGACCTCATTGCCGACGACGTTGGGGTCGGGTTGCTGGTACCCCCCGCACTAGAAGACTCCGACGTTACGCTGTAAGACGAAGGTAAATTAAGTCTCAGATCTTCACAATGTCATGAAAGATGTACTCACAAGAAACTGGTAAAGTCGAGTGAGGCCTGAGAGATCGATGACGCAGGGGCTTTTGTCGATGGACCCAGAATTGTTATGTTCAAGGTATGAAGCTGGTCGTCCAAGTTAAATCTCGACCATCCGACACCGCAGTCTTGGGCTTGTCGGAAGGCATCAACGATATCGGATACCCCATCCACTGTCGCTGAATACACCATACCCGTTGGACCGTTATTCAAGTTCATGAATATCGCAGAGCCTGGACAGATAAAAGGGATATTACGTGATAGAAAAAGGTAGAAGAAGACTGTAACGAACCGAAGAACTGGAAAATCATGGTTTGACCGGCATCACCGCACGATTTGGAAGTACCACCACAGGTATTGGAGTTTTGCCAATTAGGACTATACTGGATGCGTGGGTCCAACGCATTCACACTTGTGTTCGTTGCAGCAACAGGTGACACGGGTGGAGGAATAGGCGTATATGTCGCCACTGGGACTGAAACTGGGGAAAGGGCAATATATGTAACGTTAAATCGGCAAGCAGAGCGAATAAGGTGAAGTGATACGTACTTGAAGGAGTGCTGGAAGGAGTTGTGATCGGTAGCGTAAGACTCGGAGACGGAGCTGGGGTGGGGAGTGGAGGTGGCGTTGGTGATGGTGCAGGCTGTTGCGTCGGCGTCGGGGCAGGTTGTGGTTGCGGTTGTGGGGTTGGCGTCGGCTGTGGCGCAGGTTGAGGACTCGAAGTAGGTTGCGGTGGAGGTTGCGGGCTTGGCGTTGGCTCCGGTGGTGGCTGGGGAGATGGTGAAGGTGAAGGTTGCGGCGCAGGCTTCGGAGTGGGAGTAGGAGTGGGAGTCGGCGTCGGCGTTGGTGTTGGTTTCGGAGTCGGCGTAGGAGTCGGCGTAGGTGATTGCGACGGCGCAGGTGGGGTCCCGCACTCGGGTTCACCGTCGCTGCCACGGAAACATGCCACCCCGGTAGCTGTTTGGTGTTGAGTGGAAGTCGGGCGACTGTGAACAAGACGGAGGAGACTCACGACAACAGAAGTTTTCACCAGGGCACAGCGAAGCGCCATCCGGGCACGAAAGACCGTTACAAGAACTACCGGGGATGCAACATCCCTCTACTGTGCAAAGATCCCTGAAAATGACGAAGATTATGTCTCGATCTTCGCGGTCAAAAAGAAGGTTGAGAGACTTACCCTGTTGCGCAACAAGTCCCATCTAATAATTGCCAACGTCAACACGGAAAATAGACCCGGTCGAGGTTAACGCACCTGGACAACTCATGGACCCGCCAGGGCATGTCTGACGGCCGAAGAGACGACTGAGCCTGATTGGACTAGTACGTGACTCGGCCTCAGATCGCTCACGAAGCGCTGCCTCCAAAAGGATCTTCCGCAGAGGATTGGTGTTTAGGACGAGGTGCGTTGGCTTTCGTTTGGCTGAGGCGGAAACTGCACTGGGTCCTAGGAGCAGCGCGAGCACCCCAAGGGCGAGGCGGACCATTTCGACGTCAAAGGGCTCGTCAGGCCATTCGGACTCAACGTGTTACTCTTTTATGCATGATGGTCGCCAGGAACAGGCACCCAAAGCATTTAATTTTGTGACGTCTTGTCAAATTGAGGCGCCGAAATGAAAATGAGAATAAGCGCCAAGGGTTGGTATGTTACGGTTTCTTCCGTGAGTACCGATTTGAATCTTTCAGACCACTTCTGGAGGTTTGTGGAACTCTATAAGGGAAGAGTACAAGCTGCGAAAGCCCCCACCTCGCTTGGAGAGCGTCAGCATCACCACCTTACAAACCAGAAAAGCGCTAGTGTGGTTGAACTATAAATAGAGTTCCTTATCTCGTTGGACCAGGTCTAACCGACTTGGCGGGCGTCTATGGTGCTTGGCTCGACTGCATAAATACCTGTTGTCTGCTCGGACTTGGTAAACTTCACATCATTAGCTGTGGCATCGTCGGGACGACGGATATTCGATGCTTCCATGATTTGACTACATCTGGCATGGGATGAAGACCGCAGATGGAGAGCAGTGGCACGGCACTTTACGACTGAGATGTCAGGTGAATTGCAGACTGTCGATTTTTGAAGAATACAGCAAGTGTCGCCTTACGTAGCACGTTCAAAATTGGGCAATGAGGATGGAAATGTTGGACCTCTACATCCAAATGTGGAATGAAGATGCCAAAAGACGTCGAATTATTGTTATTCTTCGTGGCAGAGTTTGTCGCTTTTATCGCAGAAAAATGCCATAAAAATCGTCGATTGCGAAACCCAGTTGTTGTAGACACCCGAATGCCCTATCCGAGTAGCACAGTTCGCCAATACCAAGAAAATTCGGGAAAGAATTGAGAGTGGCTCGCAAGGGAGTATTCACAGATATAGCATGGGAAGACTCGAGCTTGCGCAACCATGGGTAGTAAAGAATTGTGAGGTTTGCACGGGTCTTGAATTGGTCAGAGTACTGTAGGTCGTGTGTTGTACGATTTCGCTGGGGTTCAAAACATTCAAATTGGAGACGAGACATTATCCGGGAGAGCTTTCTTGGGAACGAGTCACATGGTCGAAAGGCAGTCGCAATACTACATGAAGCTGTATGCCTTCTTGGATGGTCTGTGGTGGGTTGTAGTTGATGAGGTGTTGTTTACCAAAGCGTGCGACAAAGTCGCGGTTTAGGGCAGGTTCACAACTGGTCATCTTTCTGGTGGATAATTTTAGGCTATTAAATGAATTTATCTCGGCGACACAGTTGATGCTACCGCGTTGGGGTCCTAGTGGACGGATTGTTTCGATTACCAACAGCTCGTGATTTGAAGCACACAATTCTTCTGCGACGCGCATAACAGAAGGCATTCAAATGAACCTGCCAGTGCTATGTAGGGGCATTCGGAAACGTGTATGAGCAAAAACATTGCTCCTAGTGGGGAAATCCCCGAAGTCCAACAACAAAATCAATTCGATCTTCTCGTTTCCCTAACCATACTCAGCTTCTCCCGCTCTTGCTGCATCCTCATCTCTCTCCACGCCCAAACACCCGTCAAGCTCGCCCCTGTCCCAAAAATCAACACCGAAGCAATATTCCAAACCGTTATCTTCAAGCTCTCGTACTTGCTCCTCGAAAACGAAAGAGTCGCGACCAAACTCCCGACAAAAGTGACGACAGCGTCCCATTGGATTGCGTGGTAAACAACTTTGGTAAATGGTGTATCCCTGTCCTCTGGAACGCTAAAATCTACTCCGAGGAGAGCGCGGAGCATGTCTGGGTGAGGTAAACGTGGTACCAACACGGCGATATGCGGTATGGCGGCGTAGATGAAGCCAATTGCATAACTCAACATAGTTATTTTGTATCCTAAATCGTAAGACTTTTGGATGTCCTTCGGGGGACCGCTGAAGCGAAGACGTAGCCTGGTGTAGGCGGAGCGAAGGAAGGACACGGTGATGGGATATATGAACCAGGTGAGCGTCCATCCACTTGATTTGCTCATGGTGGACGTAAGCGCTGGAACGATGTATCCTAGTAGGATAGCTAAAAGTGCACCCTCAGCATCGTACTGATCGATCTCGGAGCCGAGGCTCTCCTCGGGAGTTCGTCTCGCGCCTCCAGAAGAAACGAAAATCGACCACCAAGTTGGATAAGTTGTGCCTCTACCCAAAACCTGCGACACTACTCCGAGGATGACTGGCTTCGATAGAATATTCGGGGTATTCTTCCGCTGCGATTCGATCAAGGGGATGAAGGCGCATGTAGTCAGCGACGCGATGAACCCGCCTACAAATGGAGGGTTGCTGGGGTCGAGGCCTGCTATGAAGAGAGTGGCATTGCCACAGAAGAAGTTGTCGAGCATTTTGATACCGATGTGGAATGGAAATGTCGCGCATGATTCAAAGAGATGGGGGATCGTGCCGGATAAGATCATTCTTCGCCAGTAGAACTGGATTGCTGTTGCGGTAAATGGTACGGAAATGAGCATCGTCTTCCAATGTGGTGTTGCTAGTGCGAATTCGTGAGGTCGAGATAGTAGTGCGGTCGATTCCGTGGTTTCTTGCGACGATTGGTGGCGGGTGTCATTGTTCGACTGCACCATCTTGCTCCCGCTATTAGTCCCAGAACAATGATCAGTTCGTTCACCTCGAAGAGTGTGGGGGAACGCACACCTGAAGGCTCAAGGGGAATTCGTTGGTGGTAAAGAGTGTGGGTGGACATTCCACCTTTATGGAGAAGCATGGGCTTCATCTCCCTTGCGGGTATTGGTGGGTGAAGGCTGTCAATCACGACAATCGTCTTCGTCTTCGACATCTAAATTTGGTCTGCTGTCTTAGAACCGTCCAATCCTAAAAATGGAGATCGCCACGTCACTATTAATATTTTTTACAGAAATCTTGTATTTTACGTGTCGTTGCTCGCCCCGACTTTTATGGCGCTCCAACCAAAGGGAGGATAGCGGAGATTTGACTGCATACTGTCCACCGATAAGGGCTCTGGTGATGATGACAGGGTTAGCTGTTCTGAATGCCTCTTCCACTCCGACTTGTCGCGGGCATCATGAGAAATTGCGTTAAACAGCGTTTATTGGAGCTGTAGCCCTGATTGTCGACTACATTGCCTTAGCGGACTCGGAAAGTTCCGTTCGACGTGGATCCAAGGAAGAAATTTCACCACCGGAGGAATTTCAAATTCTGAAGATGTCCACAGAAGTAGATGGTAAGGCACCATCGAGGTAGCTGAAGTGGAATTCGATAATGAATGTAAAAACTTCCGTATGGTTCGGAGCATCCAACGCCGCTGATGGTAACCAATTTGCGTCCCAACAATGTGACGACGATTTGAGCTTCACCTTACGTTGTCGTAGAAAAATTTCGTTGGCCAGACAAGGAAAATTGCGAAAGTCGGAAGGAAGGCCTTCGCCGCCAGGTCAAGAAGTTATGTTCCGGTAGGAGTCCAGAATAATTGAAGTAGAATGATGTAACTTGTCACGGGTGTATGGAAATGTACACTGTGCCATCTTCGATAGTTGACATTTCCAAAGCGAGTGACCTGGAATCAAGCAGGATGTTCCAAAATCTGGCACTGGATCTATGAAAGATACTATTAGCACCCTTCTGGTTTCCCGATAATATGGGCACTACGTCGCCTTGTGGTCGATTTTCTGGCTTGGACACATTAAGAGACATCTATTTAGCTCTTGGAAGGTTACGAAGTGCAAGTTACAGTAAAAGTATTCTTGAATCCATTCTGAATGAAGATAAAGCATATTTAAAGAAATGAGCATAACATGCTTCGTCCTCGTTTGGGTTGAGACGGTGACATGCCGGTGTCTGAATATAATCTGAATGGCTGTGGTGTTCGTTTCCAGGGTCTCCAGCTACGTGCGCTCCAGGGCTGAAGTTTTGGGACATTTCAACCGACCACAGTACGACGATGTTACCCCAAATTCGGCATGAATGAGTCAGATTCTCCTCAGTTAGAAATGTCGCCAGTACCATTGCTTAGGCGTCAGCTAGACCCGATGACTGCTCGACCTCGTCATGTCTTCGCTATTGGTCGTTCATGCGGATCTGTAAAGTTGGTTGTTGTTTGCCACGTGTCAACTCAGCATGACTGTGACACTCTTCAACTCGGAGTCACGTCACCAAATCCAACATATACGACCACCAGCACAAACGCGGGACGAAAGTCCGGGTAGAGTTGGTTTTATCTTCGTATACATTTTGTTTGGTTTTAAAATTGCAATGCATATCCTCTCGACAGATATCTGAGGGACGGACGACTGTACGGTGCAAGAAGGTTCAATGAAATCGGAACCGTCCATCCGTCGCCTTCCCCCTGAGCTCGTTGCTCACATCTTCATCAACTCTTTAACGCACCCCAGGCATCCAAAGAAGAATGAAGCACCACTGAACATTAGCTCTGTGTGTACGAGATGGCGTCAGATCGCCATCTCGACCCCTGCGATATGGTCCAGCATTTCCATAACATTCCGAAGAGGGAGTTTGCCATTTGCATATCCCTCGATTCTGAAGAACTGGATTTCTCGTTCGTGCAATCATGGATTCTCGTTCACCCTCACATGGGAATATCAGAAGTACGCCGTTGGAGCAATTGACCTGGATCCGTCAATAGTTGCATCGATTGACGTACTCGTCGAAAATTGTGTGAAATGGCGAAATATATCTGTCGATGCATACGAGGATATAACCGACCTCACAACCCGACTCCTTGCAGTTATACCTGAAAGGACGAAACAACTTCGGCAAATAGCCATTGTTGCGCCTGAATTTGCAATCGCCAGTCTGTTTACGTCCCCTCTAAACAATCTCACCCATCTATCCGTTTCTACAGACTGCGACTTCACCGCTTTCCAAAATAACGTGCCCATGGAAAGCCTTGTTTCGCTCTCCATACAGGCCGACATTTTAGACGTTACGGAAGTCATATCCCGTGCCCCACGGCTCCAGCAAGCGAAATTTTACTTAAAACTCTATTCAGATGAGGAATACCCCACAGAGCCTATCACACTACCAGACCTACACACCCTTGACCTTGATGTCGAGGGAGGTGGATTCGATGATGTAGAGGTGGTGGATGTTCGGTTGTGCAGGTTTCTGGCCTACCTCCGCTTGCCTGCACTGAAGACCTTATTCGTGGACTTGGGCTACATTGGTGACATGGTGATGGAGACAGTGCATTGGGGCGGCATCGTCGACCTCTTGTCCCGCTCTGGAGCAACACTTCATAACCTAGAGATACGCACGAATGACACCGCATCGCTTCCACAGTTCCTAGAGGCTAACCAAAGTTTGAAACATTTTGCCATCACCAACAACCTCCTCTCAGAAGACAATCAGTTGATTGACCGCCTGATTGATGATCCCGATTCCATTACCTGTTGTCACACACAGTTGTGCCCAAACTTGGAATCACTACGGATCACCTGTCACGAATATTCATCCGTGGAGGACGCTATGACTGAAATTTGCTCGTTCATCAATGTTTCGGCAGGTGAAGGACAAATTCACGCTCGACCACTAGTTCTAGTGGTACCATCTGTAACTTGGGAGTCGCTAAGCTTACCTTCCGGGAGCTGCTTAGAAATAGTACAAGATGATGATTGGGTAGCACGACGACAGCATGACATTTACGAGAAAATTGGTGCTCATTGGTAAAATGCTGAACTACATACCTGTAAGATTATGATATGATGGTTATGACGATACGGAATTATCACTGACGTCTGATGGAATAAATTCGATTGGAAGAGTTTGGGCATCCCCGAGTATTTGAAATGACGTAAAGCGACGTTTACACATTCGCGTGATATCAGTTGAACATGTATGCAATTATGGATGGAATGCAGCAATCAATGCACAGGTGTATTCGAACGAGGCTTGATGATGTGATGGTATTGTTTGATCCGTTTAAACACAAGTATTAGTGGAAAGAGCAAGGAACGCGAAGTCGTAGGTGAAAATCAGTCCATTCGACAAGATTTGAGGTCAGGATGTACAGTAAGTATGTCACGTTAGCGCAATCCATAAGAGCAGGTCGGTAGACAACTACGTCAATGCATTCCCAAACTCAACTAGTCTCCTCGCTAGCGGCGCCGCGTCGCACTCAACTGCTCTCGCTCCGATTTCATCCTCATCTCTCTCCACGCCCAGACACCAGTCAAGCTCCCCCCAGTTCCAAACATCACCGCCGAAGCGAAATTCCACACCGTCAATCCCAAGGTCTCCCACTTACTCCTCGAAAACGAAAGCGTAGCAACTAAACTGCTGACAAAAGTGATGAGACCATCCCATTGGATCGTATGAAAGACAACTTTGATGAAGGACGTGTTCGCGTCCTCTGGAACGTTGGCATTGAGACCAAAAAGTGCTTTAAGCATGTCTGGGTGTGCTGCACGAGGGACCAATACGATGAGATGGGGGACTGTGGCGCAGATAAAGTCCACTGCGTAAGTGAGCATGGTTATTGTGTATCCTAACTCCTGTGAGTCTTTCACGTCTTTGGGGGAACCACTGAGGTGACGACGCAATTTTGGGTAGACCGCGCGAAGGAGGGAGATGGTGAAGGGATATAAAAACCAGGTGAGCGTCCATCCGCTTGACCGGCTGGTGACGAATTTCAGTGCAGGAAGGGAGAACCCTATCAACACGGCGACTAGTGCACCCTCAGCGTCGTATTGATCGATCTCAGACCCCACGCTCTCTTCGGGAGTCCGCCTCGCACCTCCTGAAGATACGAAGAGAGACCACCAAGTCGGATAAACCGTCGCCCTACCCAGAACCTGCGACACAACACCGAGGATGGCCGGCTGCGAAAGGATACCCGGTGTCTTCATCCTCTGCGATTCGATCAAAGGGATGATCGCGCAAGTGGTGAACGACGACATGTATCCACCTAAAAATGGCGGGTTGCTTGGGTCGAGGCCTGCTTGGAGGAAAGAAACGCTGCCACAGAGGAATTTGTCGAGTGGATTGACACCGGTGTGGATGGGGAATGTCGGGCACGACGAGAGAAGTGGCGGGATTGCGCCCGATGAAATCATTTTTCGCCATGTGAAGTTGATTGCTGCTGCGGTGAATGGCGCCGATATGACCATCGTCTTCCAGTATGCTGGGGATGTATAATGTTGTGTTGGACGAGGTAGTAGCCCTGTCGATTCCGTGGCTTCTTGCGCCGAGATGTGGCGTGCATTGTTGTTAGACTGAACCATACTTCAACGGCGCTGGCGCTGCTAGGCGAGGGTGGTTTATCGTGGAGGATAGACGAAGATTGAAACCAGGACGCACCAACTGAAGGAAGAATTAAGACAGTGAACTTTGGGAAAGAATTATGTAGACACGGCGTCCCCTTAATGGAGAAACTCATGTGGCGACACAACGATGGAGGCCCACGGCTTTGTTCGTGTCATTTTCGCAAAAATACCCCACCACCCACTAACTCTTGCTACTATAGTAGTCTTGAATTACGGATCAGCAAAACTGATGCAGTTGAAAGTTCGTTACGTTGTTCCCCCAGTGCTAAGTTGCCGCAAGGAAGCAGGAAGGCTGACTGAAAATACCGAGATTCCAGTGGACCGGGTGATGTCGGTGAGGTGGGACCAAGGATGTGATGCAGGGCTTGCAAGGCCATAGCAGCAGATAAATTCAATGATGGTTATCATGATCCAACATAAGGAAACCTAGAGTCCATTCGATTATGGCATAGAGATCCAAACGGCTGCGTGATGCCCGATCACGACCGAGTCCAAAAGAAACTGAGTTCGCCGCCAACGCTGGAAGGTGGTTAATGGCGAGACACCAGTATCCATTGAGGCCAGCCACATGTAAGTCTGTCAACCCACAGGACTCAGGACAGGTTTGCCAAATGTGGCATTCGGCAAATATTTGTATTATGTCAGCGAGACGTCGCGTTTCAGAGTCGGTTCAGCTAGAATTCTCAATCATCTGACAGTATTCCATCGTCCGAACCGCCATGGGCGTTGTGTCCGTAAACGATCAACTTCAATCAGGTTTCACAGTTGCAACTGTTATGCCACACGTCGCTAAGGTCGACCCACCATTTTCACATCCAAATGACATCCGAACCTATAACAGAGCCTCCGTACCACGCCTTTGTTTTGGTTGGGAGGTTGGATACAAGGTGCGGTGGCACTTCACTAGGGGAATTTTCATGTGGGCATACTCATATATTATGTTCGTCATATTCGTCATAAAACAGGTCATAAAGTGAGCGAGAGATTCAGGAATGGGATGCACTACAATGCCTTGGGCGATAACAGAGTACGCTGCTGATCTCCTTCGTTCCTCTGAAGTTCCCTGTTGTTGCACTCGGTGGCGTGAGGGTTCCAGTTCTCCTTCGACGAAGCACTGCGAAGAAGGCTACCGTTACTCGAGACGGCCGCAGCCGACCCCGTGGAGACATTAAGGTGTTTTCCGAGATCGCCCACGCTCAAAGGACAGAAGTCCGAGTGAGGCTCGTCGATTATCAGTGTGGGTTGTCTCGAAAATGGGACATACGAGGCCGACGAAGCGCTGCGAAGAAGGCCATCGTTGCCCGAAACGACCGTAGACGACGTCCCGGAGACATTAAGGTGTTCTGTGAGATCGGCCGTGCTCAGAGGATAGAAGTCCGGGAGAGGCTCGTCGATTATCACGGTGGGCTGTCTCGAAAACGGAACGTACTCGGCAGACGAGGCCCACGAAACGTGACGGGTCGCGTAGGTGGACAGTGGCGCTCCATAGCTCGAGAAAGATGACGTATCGAGGATCTCAGTTGTAGCATCCGACGCGACAGAGCTCGCGTCGAAGTCGGAATCCATGTCATCCGTCTCATCGACCTCCATAATATCCGCCTCTAAGCCCTTCCACCTCGGCCATTGCTCCTGGAAAATCTTCTCGGCCTCTCGCTTCTGCATCGCCTCGACCGACTCACGTTCGGTTTCGGTATCTCGCGACATTTTCTCGCGAGCTTCTGCTTGTGCCATTCTATTCCATTCTTCCAACGAGCCGAATGAGTCGGAAGTGAAGTAGGTGCGGATATTGTTCACGCCGACAGCTGTTGGACTGCGTAGGAGTGGCGGCGGACCATGCCCTCCGGGTCCATTAGCTTTCTTCTTCTTCGGCGTATGCAAGACGGAGTCGGCGCGGTATGGGAAGTCGGGGACTGGAGTCTGTGGAATCCTAGGCTCCTCTCGCTCCGGAGATGGTGATGGCGTACGTGGGGTAGGCAGAAGTTCGGGAGCCGAGACACGTCTGCCTCTCGCTCGAGGAGTTGTTTCGTCATATATGAACTTCGTGTGTTGTCCGAGACCAGTTTTAGAGGGCGAGGTGATCTCGAGGGTACCGTCAGGTCTGCGTAAGTATTTCTCGGCGAGAGGACCTAAGCTTCTGAGAGCGTATGGCATGCTTGATGTTGATTGCTTGTGGTAGAGTTTCCTTCGAAAAGGGGATAATCTGAGGAATATCATAAGTCAGATCAGTGCGGTAAAATCCATTGCTGAATACTTACGAGTAATAGATCGAGCGACAAAAAAATCCGAGTACGAACGTTATGAATTCTATAGGTGACGAGGCGTTGACGTCCTAAGTGGTCATTATTTCTGTCAGACAAGACACAACTGAGGACTATCAGGATCACGCACGGTTTGTTGGAGTTTCTTGATTCTATTGCGGTAGGTATTTTTTTGAGTTTTATTTTGGTGCCGTGGTTGTTGGAGATGGTCTAATAACCGTGTGGCTCAGATAAGCATTGCAATCCTGAAACACTCGTCCAACTCACGTTAGGTTTTGGAAGTGTAAAGGTGCGGGACACGAGCCAGCAAAGTATACCCGGAGGCGTGCTGTCTATCAAACCGTACGTCAGTCACTAAGTGGCAGAATCCGAGACGCAAGAAGAACGTACACGATGCAAGCAGACGTCGGAATGTTGACTAGATCCTTTGTGTCGTGGTCGATTGCAGCTTTATACCACGGTGGCAGAATCCAAGCACGGGCGAGGAGGCACAAGCGGCGGGATTTCCAGATGCAAATCCAAGAACAAGTGGCGCACAAGACGCAGGTAGCGCATTGACGCGTTTTATACTGTGCCACCATGGGTTGAAGGCGGGTGGCATGGTCGTCAACGATGTCTTTGCGCCACATTTCCTTTCATCAGGCACCATATTTCCTTTTCGGGTTAGGTCTGCCACCTTGGTCATTCAAGTCTGCGACAAAGCAACGTCGACAAGACGAATGAGCGTTGAGTGGCATCACGCTTTCACATCAGAGACTTATGGTTTTGTCAAAGCACTTGGTTACCTTTCTGTCGACGGCCACTGCGGACTAAGCAAGCTTTGTAAACACGGAGGGGTCGCCGCAATCGGTGAAGCGCCATGCGACCATTTTCCCCGTCGTTCACTTCTATCAGACCGCCAATCGATGAGTAAAGGTAGGTGAATGAGGTTCAAAAGGCGAGTAGTTCCTCTGACCGGATTAAATTATCCTTCTTGTGCACCGCAATGTCTCCAAAGATCGCTATTGTCATATACTCGATGTACGGACATAGCGTCGGTGGTCTCTCGAATCGGTTTGAGGGTTCTGCTGAGTATTTGACTGAAGTTGCAGAGGCTGAGAAGGCTGGCGTTGAAGCTGCCGGTGGTACTGCTACTATCTTCCAGTACGTTCTTATGACTCCTGCCTTCCTTTTGAGTGAGCGCTGAAGTCAGCGTAGGATTCCGGAAACACTTCCGCAAGATGTACTTACTAAGATGTCCGCCCCTCCAAAGCCAAACTATCCGATCATTACGCCGGATGACCTCGCCGAGTACGACGCCTTCATCTTCGGTATACCTACGCGGTACGGTAATTTCCCCGCCCAGTGGAAGGTAATCATGCAGGTTCCATTTATCGGTTTATGACCGCACATTGAGCACATTATTTCCCTCAGTTGACCAGGCATTCTGGGATTCAACAGGCAAGCTTTGGGCGGCAGGTAGCCTCGCGGGGAAATACGCTGGCGTCTTCGTATCCAGCGGAGCACCTGGCGATGGACAGGAATCCACAGTTATAGCGTTGCTTTCAACTTTCGTGCACCATGGGATTATATACGTTCCAATCGGATACCTTCATGCGTTGCCCATTTTCTCAAACGTCGATGAAGTTCGTGGAGGTATGCTTGACAGCCCAACGATAACGCATAAAGGATTTTTGAAATTTATGTCGTCATTTAACAGGATCACCGTGGGGAGCCGGAACGTTTGCGGGACCGACAGGTGAAAGAAATCCTGCACCATCCGCGATGGAACTGGAACTCGCTACTATCCAGGGAAAGGCCTTTTACGGAGTTGTTGATAAGGTATCGTTTTGAAACAAATTTTGTGCATATTGGTATATGTGTCCATTTCCGAGTTCCGCTGTCTGAAATTGAAGGGAATGTATCCCAGCCTTGATTGCGAGCAGATACACATAATGATGCGATAGATCTGGTGGTGATCTTTTCGTATCCAACGTGAGAGATGAAGACCACGCCACCCAGTGTGTATCGCTGCCGTAGTAGGTAGTCGCATTGTCAATCCGTTTCGAAATTATTCCCAACTGCTCTCGATGTACATTTCGTGCCTTCGTTCTTGTTTCCACTTCCATTCGGTAATAAGCTTTAGTCTACCGTTTGGGGGAGGGGTAAGGGTTGTATGGAAAGGATAACCCGGGAATACAAGTAGGAGGGGGTTTTCCCGTGTTGAAGGCGATTTATCCATGCTTGCCATGTCAATAATGGAGCGAATGGTCGAGTAATCTTCCTCGTATCGGCTCGCGAGCAAGTGTAGAGTTTCTAAATTTGGGCACAATCGCGATGCACTCGGATCAGTTGGAGACGATGAGTGGGTCAGACAGCGGATGAGCTGCTCGTCTAAAAACCCACCGGAGATCGCGAGGTATCTCAAGTCGGGGTGTGTTTCCAGAATTTGGGGGAGGGGAATGGACAGTGTCCCGATGTGTGCACGGATACCCAAATTGCGTAAAGTGGGGGCCACGTCATGCAAGATATTCTCGAAGCCGTGCCATGACAAAGTGTCTCCTGCATTATAAAGATAAGTTTGATTCGTGAATATCAATGTCTGTAGCGCCGGGAGTTTAAGGGACTCGTGAAGCCGGTCAAATTCGAATGACGTTCGGCCATTCAGATCCACAGTTATGTTGAGAGCGCGCAGGTGCGGCAAGATGACATTATTCGGGTAATACGATTCTTGCGGGTCTCGCTGTCTGAATGACAACTTGACTTTGGCAGTTTCCAGTCGTGGGGTTCTCAACACAAACTCCATAAAACAAGACGGGTGCATCATATCCAGGATCAAGTTGCGGAGGTTATCCAGGAGAAGATGGTCGTTGTTGGGAAAGAACGCGGATGTGGCAGTAACAGAGAGATGCTCAAGATAGATAAGCGGCCCATCAAAGAACTTTCCGATTTCAAACATATCAGTGTCTACGCATATTCCCCGGATCCTAGGTGTGAGGTTTGGAATGACTGAGAAAATCTGCTGCACACCATCATGTCGCAATGATATGTTTATGTTCCTCCATAACCCACAATGTTCGATGAGGACGCCTAGGATGGCTTGCAAGCGGCTCGGGTCTTTTTCCTTGAGATAATTCCACTTGATGGTGAAGGAAAATCCAACGCTCTGTGATCGGGAGATCCACGTTTCGATGATCGAAGTGAATCGAATTTTCCGGCGAGGTATCACGGCGATCATGATGCTGGACCATAAGGTTGGAGTTGAAGTCGCAATCTGCCGCCACGCACTGCACACAGAACTAATGTTCAGTGGTGCTTGGATTTGTTCAGGAGTGACGGATGGGGAGATAGAATAGACAAATATCTTCGACAACAACTCATCAGGGAGGCGGTGGATTGGGGACGTCATCACAACGAAGAGGTGGAGTACGAATGCAAAGCAATCAATTGGGTTGCGTACTTCTACCCAAGAGCGGCGCTGTGGACTATGTTCAAGCGTGAAATAGGGCCACCAAGTCGACGTGTCCTTGGAGATCAACTTGAAGTCGTGTGACGATGATTGTCACGTCACAGAACTATATGAGGAACAGTTATTTATAGACACGTACGACATGCCATCATGTTGTTGGTCCGGGAAATATTCTGTTTGCCTGGAACGGCATGCTATTCCCTCAGGCGAAGGTTACGGACCATTTATCAAGCCACAGTTTTGGTGGGCGGCGATTTTTGACCGGACGAATGGTTCTTCTATCTATAGTCTTCGGAAAGCTCAAATCGCCGGGGATGGCTTCATTCCATACCAGGAGCTCTGGGAATAGCCACCCGAGGTTTAATCACGGGCGGCGGAAAAGGAAGCTTCGCATATAAGTACATGATGCTCAGATTTCACCCCGCAGTCGACAACCATTTATCACTTTTTTGCAGCTAGACCATGTCTGTCACTACAGGCTCAGTGGCACGCCGAGCCTCAATTACTGACATTCCCACCGAAATACTTTGTGCAGTGCTGGAGAGGTCTGTCTTCGACCAGTTTCCTCAAATTTTACACAGGTCCCGCGGGGTGGATCACCCAGCAGTCGTCGCAGCACAAGTCTGCCAGCGATGGCGCGCCGTCGCATCCGACATGCCTCATGTCTGGTCTCACATACATTCATCCTTTCCAACAAAGCTCATAATCGGTATGCTTCACCGGTCCAGATCTTTGCCCCTGTACATCGTAATCGACTTTTCGAAATCCAATTTCAAACCCAGCGGCAATGGCATCCACTACGATGAAACCGTTGCGATGATTTTCCAACATCTCCCAAGAATCCGCGAACTCCGAATTTTCATGGACGATGGAACCCCCTTTCACCATTGCCACACCGTTCTCGATGTCCCTGCCGGAATGTTGGCAGTGCTGCAGATTTCCATCACCAATCCATCAGAACCGCTAACACTTGGCGAAAACTTCCTGGGCGGCGTACATAATCCCGCACTAAAGACGCTTTACCTCGACAGGATCACGCCACGATGGGATTCGCCCATTTTTCAGAACTTGACCTCCCTGTCCATCAAGTTCGATTATAGTGGGCTCGACAATGATGTCTCCACCTGCCAAATTGTGGACGTCCTTGGTCGCTGCCCAGATTTGGAGAACCTTACATTGAAGGTCTGTCCGATGCTTCTTGAACTCCCGGAGCCCACTCTCCGTGTCAATCTTTCCCGCCTGCGGCGCCTCTATCTTAACATTAATAAAATCGAGGATTATAATGCCTTGATGTCGATCATGGAACTCCCAACAGACCTTCATTGCACCCTCATTTTTCCCTCCCAATCGTTTTACTACGACCCACTTCCGATCGTATGGCCACGACGCCTAACACCATCATCCATTTGCGAATCTCTGTCATGTTATGTTGGGTCAGACCAGCTCAAAATCGAGGCATCCGTATATCCTGATGTCGGTTTACCGAGTGTCACCGATATTGTCATGCACTTGGGACCCTACGAAGATACGGAAGACGTGGAATCATGGGTTGCATCTAAATCGGAACAAGACACCTTGCCACAGTGCATTGACTACCTGGCTGAAATTATATCCCATCCGTATTTCACAAGCGCATCGACTTTTGAAATTACGTTGGACCCAAATTTTAGGTTTTGCGATGTGGATATGGATATCACGACAGAGCTCAAGAATCTACTCACAACGATGCGCAATGTCGATGCTCTCCGTGTCTCCGTGAATCCTGAGATCATCACACCTTTTCTCCATACCGCCGAGCATTGGTTACCAACCTTTACCAACCTTCGATATCTTCGGATCAATCTTGACCTCAATGAAACCGCACTCGAAAGCCTAATTAAGTGTCTGTCCATACGCAGCGAGCGCGCTCTCCAAATATCCGAGCTTCGTGTGGTCGGAGAAAATAGACTGCCTACCGTTCGAAAGGGGGCACTGCTGGAGTTCGCGGACCTCGTGCTGTTTGAAGAATCATGACCTGGATTTCTGGTTCCAGACATACAGTACCTACGACGATGGGACATTGATAATTATTTCATGTGGAGCTCATTTCGTCGGGTCTATGGCGAATTCAGGTAGTTTGCTTCGCCGCTCAATTCAGCAATATTAACTTTTTTTCAACGTGTCAATGAGCTAGGCCGACGAAGGTCAATTGTTGAGCTTACTCCGTGAGAGTTCTAAAGGGCCCAGCCATTTTATCCGAGTATCTGACTGCTCCTTTTGCGAACCCAGTGTCTTGTGATTTTTCTTCATGGTATCGCTTGGCCCAGTGGAAACTTTGGGCATCGCCCGAACCATCACATTTGAACGGTCGGATCCACTTGGGCCCAATGCTCTTAGAATGCACTGTGAGCCCCACGCTTACTCACTCTGTTCAAAAAGACGGGCGATATTGACCGTGTTCTGAAATAGCTTGACAATACCGTTGTTAGATCAACAACATAGGCGGATAACGGGTGGACGATAACCTCCTGCAGCTTTGATTCAACTCCAACACTCACGTCCAATCGGTTGTCGGCAAAAAACCGAAACCTGCAGATTTTGACCTGCGGGCTGACGGCAATGGGTCACACGAATATCCGCGCCACGGTTCTTGCATCAAGCTCATGAAAAAATGTTTTGATCCCAGACGTGCAGTCGAGATGGCAATGTGGTGCCATAAACTGCATACCAAAATAATGTTGGGCGGCGCGCGTGATTCATTTCCACGAGGCATGGGAGGCAACTGAAAAGATCTTTTGGACAAGGCGTCGATGTTGGATCGACTCGACGATTGCTGCGCTATCGCTTCTGCCATGAATTTTTTGCACGAATCTCCCACAGATACAAAAAGACGTCAGTGAGGTGCGGATGGCGACCGTATACCGCGAGTTGCGATGAGTGGTATGTGCCTGGCGTTGAAACATGAAAGTAAAAATAGGTGGTGACGTGACGTAACATGAGCAGTCACCCCAGACTGTCCAAAAATAGTTCATCAGCTTGGAATCACGTCGCTCGAGTCGGCGCTCACGGATTCGCGAATACAGTACGCATTCGTATTTCTGGCTCTATCTGGCTCATTGCATCTGGATGTAAGCAGACCACCTTCTCTGAGGTTCGTCAATCCGCGGTTGTTGGTGAGTTTTTTCGCGAAGTTAATACTGACGCTGAGTCGACGTAAGGATGAGGCGATTACCCAGAGACAGTTGCTAGCAAAGTGAACGCCGAATTCACAACAGCACTTTCACTCACTTTGGCATCCGTCCACGAGGAGTTTCTCGGTCACAACCTATTTCCATTCCAGGCACCATGCCACTCGTGTCTCAGGTCAAAGCGTTCGTCTCAAGAGTCCAGTTTGACTTACATTGAAGGCCAATTCCAAGATGTCGATGTTTGAACCCATGCTGGACACAAAAGTGCTACAGCTTTGCACGCAGCAGGTTTTCGGTCGGAGAGATACGGCGTTCTAGATGTTACGCAGCAATTAGTACTCTGCACCAATAGTCAGGGAAGCGCAACTGGTGGGTGGCATGGATTCTTGTTTAGGCAGGTATCTAAGCTGACCACTCAAGTTCCGGCATTCGCTTTGTTGGTCCAAGACAAAGTCCACTTTAGGAATGCGTTGATTGGCAATCGAAGGTTTGTGGCAGCCGCTAGATTCTGTCAGTGGCTGGAGGCCACGAAACGTATAAGAGTGGCCCATTCACGCCCTCGAATATCGTCCCCCCATCTCCGTACTCCACTGCTTCGCTAGTCGATCGCTCTATCTGCTCAAATCTCTCGTCGAACCTCAAGCTCAAGCTCATCAAGACCCGCAAACCCAAGACGCAAATACGTACGTTGCCACTCTTCATCGGTGATAACCGCTCACCTTCCTTCAGCTCTCAACCAGTCAACCCATACAAGCTCTATCTTTTCAAGTTGCGTGGTCTCACTCCTCAACCTTCCAACACGTACTCATAACTGGTGAGTATTACGATACCGTCGTTATACATTCCCGAAACTAAGCTTAACGCTCTAGTGCCTATTCGATCGCAATCATGTTAGAAGCATTCATAGGCGTGCCGCGTCATGCGAATCTCCCCGCTTCTCGCTCTATTCGGCCGCTCAGCTTCCTCAGACGCCTGAGGGGCCAAGCGAAGTGGCCATACGTTTCCCCACACACGGCCAGGAAACCTTCGTTTGCGGAGCATAGGCAACCTACTCCGCATTCCTCGTCCCCACCCAAAGGCGTACCTACCCCTTATCACCTCCCCACTCACCGTCGCTTCCCGAAACCACCCGCTCGTCGCGCCGCCGCCGTCCATGATACCCCCGTCGAATGCCCACCTATTCCCTATATCTACGATGGAGCGGCACGTCTGCAGCACGATGACGAAGTCTTTGCCGCGCAGTTCAAGAAGATGCAAATTCGAAGCATCGACAAGCGTGCGTTGACCAGGTGTAGGGCTGCTGTCCAGACCGCCAATCTGGATTCCCACCGCGCGGAGACTCATTCGAAGCGCGACGCGAATCAGCAGAGGCTATTGCGTGCATCGCACAAGCGGCGTCTCTTCGACTTGACCGTGAGGCGGCGCATGCGCATGCTGAAGGTCAGAGCGGAGCTGGAGCGTCGTAGGAAGCTGAAAGAGAAGGCGGAGATGGAGAAGAAGAAGGCGGAGGAAAAGAAGCGCAAAGACCTCCTCGACGACGCGGTCAAGAAGCAACGCGAGCGAGTCAAGCAGATGCGCAATCCATTTGACTATCCACCATCACCCAGTTCGTCCCCTCTTCGCCGACCGAGGCTTCCTATGTCGCCGCCGGCAACACCATTGAAGGGAAAATCTCCTATTCCTACACAACACCCGCCTACTCCCATGCGCTCGTTCTCATTCACCTGGCCGCCGAACTTGTCAGCCGGTGATCGCATCGCTCGATACGAGCGTCTTTGGGATTATCTCACCCCACTCGCCGACGCCTCCCTCGCGTTCAAGAACATCCCATGGCCCGCTCTTAAACTCCCCAACTCACCTGCAGATATCACGAAAGACGACATCAGCAAATTCTTGTTCCATCCCCTTCGCCTTCAACGCGTACAAGATAAAGGGAAGAGAGCCGTCATTCGCGAAGAGTTGCGGAGGTGGCACCCGGACAAGTTCTGCGTACGCGTGCTTGAAAAGGTGAATCCCTCCGAACGAGCGCTCGTCTGGGAGGCGGCAGAGGTTGTCATCCGCTATCTTAATGAGCTGAAGAACGACGTTTAACATTCACTTCACCACGCTTTTCAACATTTTCACCTCGAATTTTGTTACTTCTTTGTCTCAGTGGACGATCACTATGCTCCTCCACCGAACAATCCTTCTTCCACTCCTCTTCCCTTTTCTCTCCCTTAGACGTATGGAACTATGTAACGCATGCCTTATGGAAATATGCTCTCCTTGACTATCATGGCCCAGGAATCAAGAAGTCGATATCGTTGGGACTGGAACTGAACCTCAGCCCGCCTCTCGCTCTGCCAGGACGCCTTCCACTCATGATTTTGCTTTTCGTTGCTTTTCCGCTGTTGCGAATGGCTCCGAACCGTTGCACCCCGTACCAAGCCCCAAGATATGTCTAACCAATTGTACCAAGGTCTGTCGTATTAAACATGATGCATTTAATGATCCATCTATTACACTCGCGAATTGCAGCCTGCTTTCGCAGAAGCCTTGCTTGACTTGAGTGTGTTGAATGTCTCTGTGTTCTTACGAATTCATCACGATCTTCACCAACGAGTTATCACGTGTAGGCTTCCCCGAGAGACCTGGTAAAGCAGTCAGAGATAAGGGAGAATTCCACAACGTCATAAACATCATGTCGGACAACTCACACGTCTGTGGCGATGTCCATGTCCAGTTAGCACCTATTTTCTCGTACAAGTCATACTGTCGTCGAGCTACCCAATCGCCCTCTTCCACGATTTCGAGGCTACCGCCTGAGGGTGGACTCAGCGATCTCCGAATTCGGGATGGCAGCACCAAAACTAGTGGGCTGTTTGCTTCTGCTGTCGCTGAAATGTCGACGATAGAGCGAATATCATTCACAATGCGTTCCAGATATTGATAATTTTGACAAGTGATCCTCAGGGATTCAAATTTCGGACACAACTGCATGTGAGGGCTGGCAGAGGAATATGATTTGTGAGCCAGGTGGCAAATCAGCTTCTTGTTTTGTCGGAGGACTTTATCCGGGATGGAAAGATGTTTCAAATTTGGGAAAGCCTCTAGGAACTGTGGGAACGATGCAATGGTGTTTGCATGCACCTCTATGTTCTGAAGAGTTGTACCGGAGCGGGATACGAGATCAACGACGCCCTCCCAATGCAATGTTTGAGTATCATGGTCACCAACGTAGTTCAAGCCAATGAATAAGGTTTTCAGTGCTGGAACGCGGAGATTGTCGAGGAACCTGCGAAACCGAAGCTCCATCACTTCCGGATTACCCTCCGGTGCGACCACGAGGTCAAGAGTATGAAGATCTGGTAGGGTAACAGGCCCTGTGGGATATGTGTCTCCTGCGCGTAATGTTAAACGCAATTCCGCTTGCTGGAGCCGCGTGGTTTGTAACAATAGTGCCATAACATTAGGGTTGTCAGCTAGCAATGACAAAGAGCAAAGGTTTTCCATGAGCGCGTAGCTTTTGGAGGGATTAAATTCCGTGTATGCAGCAAAGGACAGATGGGTGAGATGGATTAGGGGGGACGTGAACAGTTGAACGATAGGAAATTTAGATGTGTGAACGGATATTTGCTGAAGTTGTTTCGTCCCTTGAGGTATAACTGCAAGGAGTGGGCTTGTAAGGCCGAACGTATCCTCGTATGCATCGACAGATATATTTTGCCATTTCGAACAATTTTCGACTAGCACTTCAGTCGTTGCGGTAATTCCTGCCACATCGACATCGACATCGACATCCCATTCCACATCATCATCGCCAAAATAGTCCTCCGATCGTTCCCATGTAACGCTGAAGGAGAATCCATGATTGCACGAACGAGAAATCCAGTTCTTCAGAATCTCGGGATATGAACACCGCAGTTGTCCCCTAACGAAGCTTATGTAAATGCTGGACCATATCCGCGGGGTGGAGGTGGCGATCTGACGCCAAGACGAGCAGACCGCACTAATGTTCAGCGGTGCCTCGTCCCTGTTTGGATGTCTGACTTTGGGTAGACAGTTGACGAAGATTCGGGAAATGAGCTCGGGAGGGAGGCGTTGGAAGTATGTGGATGAACTAGATGTCATCGAGCCTGCAGTCGCTGAATTAGTCCACCGGTTGTCGAACAGATTGCTCAGGCTGTCATACGGATATAGATGGGTTCAGGTTTATAACCATTTAACCCTACCGTAATCTATAAATTTCACCTTGGAGTCTCAGTCCGGGCCTTTTTTTTTTTTTGTTCGGTTTGGGGTAGTGAGTGGTAGCAGGAAAGTTGAACAACGGTGACTGTGACCACGTGTGACCATCGATATCACAGTTGTTTTTGACAGGAGGACCCTTAAACTGAGACGAAGGACAGTTAATATTGGGCGGATCCTGCACTGTAGTCTTCGAGTAAAGCTCCAACTGCATTTGACTGGCACAATTTCTTGAAGTTGTCGTCCTCACATCGCGTTCTCTGAAACAATAGGTTTTAAATTGAAGTCCACAATGTGCAGTAAGTGAGAAATAGGTTCGACGTAAAATCAGGCGACATAGGTATCAGCAGTTAAAATCGTCATCGACGTAGTTTTAAGCGACTTACATATCTATACTGATGGTCAGCCTTTTAAAAACCATCAGAACACCAAAATATCTCGTCCAAGTCATCCTGTCGTCGAGCTGCCCAATCTTTGCCATCCACGATTTCTAAGTCGCTACCTGGGGGTAAAATTACGGATTCTAGAATTCCAGAATCCACCACTAGAACTAGTGGCCGTGCATCGATAGGTGATTCAACAGCTGAAGCGTCGACGATGGAGCGTATATCCATTACATCGATCTTTGCGCGATCTGCAAATATATAACGTTCACCAGTGATCAGAAGTGATTCTAAGTTAGGGCACAACTGCGTGTGGCAATTGGTAGAGGAATAGTGGTCGTGAATCAGACGGCAAAAGAACTCTTTATTTTCTTTGAGGATGTTGTTCGGGATGCGCAAATGTTTCAAACTTGTGAGTGGCTCTAGGAATTGTTGAAACGATTCGAATGATCTGGAATGTACCCATAGTTCCCGAAGGGGTGACCCAGAGCGAACTAAGAGGTCGACAACACCACCCCGATCCAACATCTCAAACCTGGAGTTGACAAAGTAGTCAAAGCTTATGTGAAAGGTATTGAGAGCAGGACATTGGAGGCAGGCGAGGAACCTGGAAAACCGGAGGTCCAGCACCTCTGGGTCCTCTCGACCTTGCGGTGCGGCACCAAGTTTAAGAGCGTGCAGACATGATAGAGCAATGGGCTCTACAGGGTATGTGTCGCCTACACATAATATTAACTCCAATGTTGCTTGCTGGAGTCGTGGGGATCGTGACAAGAGCTCCATAGCAACAAAAACGTTGACCTGCAGTGAAAGAGTAGTAAGGTTTTCAAGTGGCACGTAGCTCCCGGATGGAGTAAATTGGGCACAGGTAGAAATGGATAGATGCATGAAGAGGCTTATGGGGGATGTAAAAAGTTTGGCGAAAGGGAATTCGGGTGTGGAAATGGATATTTGCTGAATTCGTGGCGTGCCTTCAGGAATAACTGAAAGGAGTCGGCTTGTAAAGTTGGCTACCTGCTCCGGCGCATCGACAGATATATTTCGCCATACCGCACAGTTTTCGACTAGAACGTCAATCACCTCGCCAATTTCTGATAAATCGACATCGAAATCGCCAGTACGAAGCAGGAGACTTTTTGGTTGCCATGTGAGTATGAATGAGAATCCCCGATTGCTCGAGCGCGGTATCCAGGACTTCAGAATTGAAAGATATGTAAATAGCATTGTCCCTTTGTTGAATTCCACGCGAATGTTGGACCATATACTCGGGGTGGAGATGGCGATCCGCCGCCACGCCTTGCACACAGAGCTAACGCTCAGCGGTGCTTGATTCAGTCCTGGATGCAGGCTTTCTGGCAAAGATTTGAAAAAGATGTGAGCCAAGAGCTCAGGAGGGATGCAATGGATAGCTTGGGTGGGTTTCGATGTCATCAAGCCTTCTGCCATCGTAGTATGTCCGTAGTCCAAACTGTACTAGCTGTTTTACCTAGGATATATTTATGGAACATGTTACGAGGACTTTACAAACAACCAAGCTGACCAGATATACAAGACCACTTACCTAACGACCAGTTGGTGCACTCGAGAAAGCTAAGGTCACGGCTCGTCACGGATGGACAAATTGTCTCGGCAATACCGGTTGCCGGGCCGTAAGAGTTGCCATTGTGACGAATTTCTGCAACAGCAACTGCGAACGCATATCTTTCCTCTCGTACAGCCCCGGGCCATCGTCGTTGGTTCAACGCCTTATCGAGGAAGCCCGCATGACATCGACACCATCCATCTACCCCATCCATCGCCTTCCTCCCGAGCTTGTTGCTCACATCTTCATCAGCTCTCTACCCAAAATCGGACGTCCCAATAGGAATTGGGCGCCGCTAAACATTAGCTCGGTCTGTATGTCATGGCGTCAAATCGCCATTTCAACCCCTCCGTTATGGTCCCGCATTCACATAAGCTTCTGCGGAGGAAAAATGTGGAGCAACTACCCTGAAATTCTGAAGATCTGGATTTCTCGTTCACGCAATCATGGATTCTCGTTCATCGTCGGATGGACGATAGGAAATGAACGTTTTCTTGGAGATTACGATACGGCAGCAATTGGCGCAACGATTGACGTGTTGGTCCAAAATTGTGCAAAATGGCAAAGTATATCTGTTGATGCTCAGCTCGAGGCGCCAGGTAACTTCATGAATCAAATCCTTTCAGTCATCCCTCAGGGGAAGGCGAAAATTCAGCAAATCTGCGTGGATCGTGCCGAGTTTGCCATCGACAAACTTTTTACCTTCCCTCTAGTCCACCTCACCCATCTGACCATTTATACATACGCCAGAAATTATCCCATCAGAAGCTACGCGCTCATGGAAAACCTTCTTTCTCTGTCTTTGTCGGCCAACAACTTTGATATCATGCGCCTTCTGTCACAGGCCCCACGGCTCCGGCGAGCAAAATTACACGTAAAATTAGCTCCAGGCGAAGCATACCCTTCAGCGTCCATCGCTATGACATATCTTCACACTCTTGACCTGAAGGTTGCCGCAGGTGCAGGCGAAGATACTCCTGATGTTCTAGATCCCCGATTTTGCCGGTTCCTAGGCTGCCTCTGTCTTCCTGCACTCAAGACTTTATTCATAGACATTGGTGGCGGCGATGCTCGGCCCTTAAGATGGAGCGGTGTCGTTGACCTGTTATTGCGCTCTGAAGCATCTCTTGAAAACCTAGAGATGCGCTCGTTCGCCATCGCATCGTTTACACAGTTCCTAGAGGGACTTCCAGATTTGAAACATTTAGCCATAACGGACCCTATCCTCATACAAGACGAGAAGTTGATATGCCGCCTGATTTACGACCCTCTTCCTTCAACGAATGTTCATGCACGGTTATGCCAAAACTTGGAATCCCTTCGGATCACCTGTCCCATTTTTGGATCCACCGGTCTCCGCTTTCTTTTAAGATCTGTCATTGATGTTTCAACATTTGAAGGCGCTCGTACACTTGTTCTAGTGGTGCCAAATGGAACTGAAATTTCGGGATTGCAGAGTCTACCACCGGGTAGTAGCTTAAAAATTGTGAAAGATTGGGACTGGAAAGTTCAACGTAAAGATTTGTACGAGGAATTTGGTGCGAATTGGTGGAATACCGAATTGCAGAGTTAGTTGTCTGATATAATGTCGTATCTAAATACAATTCTGACGGAGTGGAATGGAACGATTAGTGTTTCTGTAAATTTGACTTGGGGTAGACTGATAGATATTTGTGTGAGGTCAGTCGAACACGCGTTCTAAACGCTGAACGATGAAATGCAACGAGCACCGTGTAACAGTATTCAAACCTCGTTTGGTATGTGGGATGTGTTATCACCGTTCCACAAAATTATCGATGGAAAACGACGAAAAGCGAACTCTTCTTCGGGACGCGTTTTCGCCGACCTAGATACCTGGACCACTTTGCCTGCTTCCGGCAGAACGCCTTCCACCCAAGATTTCACTTTCGTTGTCGTCCGTTGATATGTGTTTTACATATACCTCATCACATCATTGAGCTTCGTTTTAAATGCACATAACGTGTTGTTCTTCATTGGCCCTTCGAATACGTCGAGATTGACGGTTATCACAAGAAAATTATCAATTTCTATCTACCAGACGTCAAGTTGTCGGTACGCAATCATTTTTTGAAATAGTAGGCTTCAAGTGATACATCTACCCTATTCTGTCAGACCTCAGTGAGCTTTCCATATCGTCGTATATCAGACGGCTCACAGTTCTGCAGTGGTTTTCATCCGTTCACCAACTAACACCAATTGTGTTGTACAAGTCATGCCGTCGTCGAGCTACCCAGTCGTCCTTGTGCAAGATTTCTAGTCTGCTCCTTTGGGGTAAACTCAGCCATCCCCGAATGCGAGCCTGAGGTGGCAACACTAGAGCTAGTGGTCGAACATGGATAGGTCCTTCAACCACTGAAACGTCGATCATAGAGCGTATATCAATCGCTGGGCGGGGATCATCTAGACATGTGATCCGTAGCGATTCCAAGTTTGGGCACAAATGTGTGTGAGGATCGGTGAAGGAATATATAAGGGTCGTAAATCAGGCGGCAAATTAGCTCATTGTTTTCTTTGAAAAGGTTGTCCGTGATGCCCAAATGGTTCAAGATTGTGAAGGTTTCGAGGAATCGTGGGAGTGATAAGGTGATCATGGCACGCATTTCCAGGTTCTGAAGAGTCGCCCCAGAATGGAGTAAAAGGCCGACGACACCTTCCCAATGCGATCTCCAACTCATGAATTTGAATACATAGATAAAGTCGATGAACAATGTCTTGAGTGCTGGAAGGTAGAGGTTGGCGAAGAACCTGCGAAACCGTGGGTCCATCACCTCTAGATCGTCATCGCCTAATTCTGTGAGGACAAGGCTATGCAAATATAAGAGGGTGATGGGAATAGGGTATTCGTTGTCGGTGCGTCATTCCAGGTGTAAATTTGCTTGTTGTAGCCGCGGGGCTCGGGAAAGGATCTCCATAGTATCAAAAATGTTGACTCGTAATGAAAGAGACGTCAGGTTTTCCATGACCGTGCAGATCCTATTGGGAGTAAATTCGGCGGCTTCAGAAAGAGAGAGATGGGCCAGATTTTTTAGTGGGGACGTAAAAAGTTGGGGGAGGTGGAAGTCTGATCGGGCAATGTGTATTTGCTGAATGCATGGCGTCCCTTCAGGTATGACTGAAAGGAGTCCCCTTGTGAAGTGGGCTTGCTCAGCATGTGCATCGACAGATATATTCCGCCACTTCGCACAATTCTCGAGTAGCACGTCAAATATTGCGCCAAATCCTGTCGTATCCACCTCAAACGAGCCATTACGGTATAAATGTGGCTCGTGCGTGATGGTGAATGGTGAACGAGAATCCATAATTGCATGAACGGGAGATCCGGGCCTTCAGAATTGCGGGATAGGAACATCGCATTTTCCCATTGAGGAATTCGAGGCTAATGTTGGACCATAAACCACTCGTGGAGATGGCGATCTGACGCCATGCGATACACACCGAGCTGACATTCATCCATGCTTTATTCTTATGCGGGTTCTGGATGTTGCGTAAAGAAAGGATGAAGATATGAGCAAGGAGCTCAGATGGGAGGCGATGGATGGTTTGGGTGGGTGGTTCCGATGTCATCAAATCTGCTGTCCTTACTGCCAATGTGCTAGCACACTAGGTGCTGAGTGTAGAGCGTTCGCGGTTCCAGTCGTGCAGCCTTGTGCACCTAGGAAATCCACATAAAGTGTTACTGGAATTATACAAGCAACCTAAATGATGATACGTACAAGATTGCTTTCTCGGAGTCCTAGCAATGGTGGTTGTGGTTAATGGATGACAAGCTGACAAATCGTTGCGACGGGATTTCGGCCCGGTGAACCGAGCCGTTGGTTCAAGTTCAACTACTGGTCAACGGTCACATATCATAGACTTGCCTCATTCTCGCATCCAATAACGTCTGCACTGGATTACCGAAACCTCGATTGATGACAAAAACTCAATCCTCCTCAATTATTCTGATTTTCTTCTCATCGGAGAACCGACGTCGTGCTTGAAGTCGATTTGCACAAGTAGCAGTACTGCAGCGCCTCCGTGCCTTACATGTGCCAGGTCCTCTTAGCTTTCCATCACCATGTATAAATACTTCGTCGCAACCACCAGTAAAATGCCCGTCCAACAATGCCCGCGAACCATGTCTGGGTCACAAATCGAAGACTTGAAGCCGGTTTGTCTGATCTGGACTCCGAATGGTGCGCCAGACTCGGAGGCATTGCCCAGTGGGTGGAAAGGCAGTACGTGAGGATGTCCAAGGAACGTCGTCCTGGAGAAATGCTCGCTGTGGAGTTCGGAAGTCAATACCGGCAGGATAGGGTCGTGCTATCAATTCCCGGTGGCAAGGCAAGCGTGAAAGGTGCGTCTTGCAGTGAAACATGGTCTTTCACATATCTCAACATAGTTCAGAGTTACAACTATAGAATTGATTCAAAATTCTTGCTCACGAGGTAGCATGTCTTCGTACGACGGAACGCCGAGCCATTTCTTGAATGGGCTCTCAATAGTCTCGCACACTTATCCTGACTCAGCGCTTATTCACATTGATAGCTTGTGCGTCATTTTCAGACATTTTTTCGGTAAAGAGCTACTAACGCTAGCCTTGGACGAAAGTGGCAGGATAGGCGAAGGAAATTTGCTTAGATTCTTCGGTGTCTTGGGCACCAGACGTTCTCAGGTCCATATCTATCGCTTCGCCCGCTCCTTCTCCTGCTCAATATTTATTTGTCTAGGTATACCATCAATACGTTTGTGTTAAACGCCACAAATCCAAAGCATCATTACGCGTTATCGAAATGATCCCAGCGCACGGGTAGCATTACCGTATGTCTTCTTCCTCCTTTCTTATATTTCACTATTCGTCAAATACGTTACAGGTTTGACGTCTGGCATTTATGCCACTTATAGTGGAAGCAATTGTAGGATTCGACGAGATTCCTATCCGCGCTCTGCGCAATGAACAGCAAGGACTTGAATGCGATTGTCGCAAGGCCTGGAACGCTGCTGAAACTGCGGCAAGAGGAAATTCGGGACATCCATCATTGTATTGCGAATGGTTCATCACTGCAACGTAAATGAAGAAGTGACGAGGGAAGCTAGGTTCTGTGGCTATTTGTATTGCTAAATGCGCAGTAAATTTTGAGGGTAATGGAGGGACGAACACGGAGTGCAGCAAATTCAGGTATTGTTTACTATTTTTCTTTCAGTCTTACACGTTACTGACTGTTTACTTTTATATAAACAGAGGTAGTCGAAATCGCCCCCGTGTTTGCAGATCCACAGAAATCAATTGCGGGACTCGCCGAATTGTGGCGTTAACGTTAATGCAGCATGGTGTTGCACCTTAGATTCAAGTCCGCGCGCGTGAACAACGTTGTCAGTATAAGCAAGATTTATCCGCATTATGTCACCCGACCAAGTACGGATTCCACAGCGATGTTTTCTACAGTACGTCCACGAGTCATTTGTGCCATCGCTTCCGAGTCAAACTCCAGGCATGTTACTCATGGTAGAAGTCGCAGAGCGCAGTAGATCATCAATATTAACAGACTGCGCAAATGAAGCTCGCCCTCATTTGCGCCTCGTGGCAAACGCGAGGCAAAGCTGTTAGTTTGACATATTCCCGAAACAGCATCGAAGGCGCCCTTCGTTGCTTCCTTTTTCAACTCCGCGGCTTATCTCCCTCGCTATGTGTCAGTTCATGTGATGACAAACTATTGCAATGCTGCGGAATGGATTATCGCAGGCTCATCTCAAGCACACGGGGCGGTCCGAAGCATCGACGTTCTCAATGATGGGGACACACATGTATCAACATTATCAAACAGTCGGCAGGTCATGTTAAACCAAGGTATCGCTTACCTTTCATGGCTAGAAGTGCTTGAGATGAGGTTCTGCTGGGTTCGCGATCGTCACGACATTAAGCCATTCACTTCCGCATCATGTACGGTTTACGACATACAATGCTCAACGGGGAAAATTTGGTGGTCCTGTGGTCCATCGGATTCTCAGCGCCAATCAAGCATCTGGAACGATGCGAGAAACGGGGTACTAACTTTTGACCATATATAATGGAAGTCATTCGCCCATATCTGACTCCCATACGCACGATGCCTTACTGCAGCCATTGTAGCTACCAGCACCTTCCCTCCGAAGACGCTGTCCGCCGCCATGTGAGGCAAAGCAACAACCATCCAGCTTGCCCCGTTTGCTATCGGAAGTTCGACGACATGCCGGGATATGACGAGGTTTTCCTATTTTTGTATCGTCCATCAGCAACCACTCATGTACCACTCACACGGTTGTTCAGCATGTGAGACGTGCTCATCCTCAATGTAGCTTTTGCAACCACTGCAGTCTGTATTTCGCCAGTGAAATGGCATTGGAAAACCACTTTCGAGATTCGAGGGCACATCCGAGATGTGCCGAGTGTAAAGTGGGATTTTTAGGCGTCCCGGAATTTAAGGATGTACGTTCCTTGTCGCCACAGCTTCCTCTATGAGAGACCGCTCATTAATTAACTTTATAACTGGATATAGCATGTCGCAATACTCCACACATACCAAGCTCAGTGCGAACTGTGTCGACGGAAATTTAAAGATGCGCTCACCCTCCAGCAACATTATGTACAGTCTCCAAATCATCCTGTCTGCGTAACATGTACCATTGGGTTCTACGATGATCAGGGCTACGCGCAAGTAAATATTCAGCACATTTCCAAAATACGTCTTATGAATTTTATGTTTAAAGCACACGAAAACCTTCCATCCGGACTTATATTGCGATCAATGCGTTTGCGTATTCTCAGATAAGGACTCTTTCCACGACCACCAACTGAAGTCACCAGTACATGAAGCGTATCGTTGCCGTCATTGCACTTCTCCTAAAATATTTTTCGGCGTTGCAGAATATGACTCGGTGCGTCAGGGCCAATTTTAACATGACATAGCTCCTAACTAAGACGTCTAGCACATATCTGGTGTCCATCCAGAAATATTCTGTAAAGAGTGCAAGCGAATATTCAGGGATAAAGCGGAAATTCAGGAGCATTACATACATTCACCGGATCACATAGCATATCGTTGCGCTCGCTGCAAATCGCTTGAGATCTTCCAAAGCGCTGAAGAGTATGAGTCGGTAAGTCACCGAAGTGGTTCTTCGAACCGAACAATAACGACTTCATGAATAGCATCTGAGATCGCATTGGCGTGAAGAATGCACTACTTGTAAAATTCCATTCCAAAGCGAAAAGGATCTAGAAAGACACTTCCTCAACTCTAACGCTCACCCTAAGTGTCGTTTTGGGTGCCTCATAGGGTTGGCGGACAATGCGTCAAACGAGAAGGTGGGCCAAGAATTATCCATGTAATAAATTGACTGATTGACACGACGATTGTTAAGCACCTGGATTTGCATCATGAGAAATGTGGTGTCTGTGGAGGATATTTCGAGGGTTCGGTGGCGCTCTTTGAACACAGTATGGAGGCTCACAGAAATCTTATGTGCGCCACGTGCAAAAGCGTATATAATGATGAATCAACAATGAAGGAGGCAAGTACTCAATACATTGCTAGTGCATCGAGGAGCTTATTTTTCCTCGTACTCCACCCAGCACGTCGCCTATTCGCATCCAAATATTTCTGAATTTCCCATAAAGGTAGCGTTCTCGGCGTTTTTCTGTGTCGAATATGGCTCAAGGTCGACCAGGGTCTTCCTATGCCTCAGGAGCAGCCACCGGAGCCATTATCACCACACACGTTTGATGACGTGGAAGATTCACCTCCTGCCTACAACCGAAACACACTAGTGTCGCCTCTCAGCAATGAAGGCAACTTGGGGTCCTCTATTCCCTCGCCGGACGCAAATCGTAAAAACATGGGGACAAATTCGTTAAATCAGTTTACGCACAATGAAACAACCAATTCTAATCCCAGTCTCGCCCAGACGTCCCAAGAAATTCATGTCGAGAGTGAGGACAACGACAATTCCGCGACGGCTCACGGCGCTGAAAATTTGACATCAGATGGAAATGGGTACACTCCGGCCGAGACATCACATGGCGATCCGAATCTTGACGAGAATCTTGCGACGAACGCCGTAGACACCGTAAACCAAGGCAAGTCCAATGACATGGACAGTCCTAGTGCAAGCCTTGGTAGTTCCGTGGATTACGAAGACGACACAGACGGCGGTAGCGATAACCTTGATGAAGGCGACGAAGCTACATACGACGTCACGAAAGCTTGGTCGTCTGGAATCACAACGGGACATAGACCACGTCTCACCTTGGATACAGGAGATATTTGGACATCGGGGTTGTGGGCATCAAATGTAAACACTGTTGTCACAGCCAGAGCGTCTCAGGTCGCCTCCCATTGGCCGTCGCAAAATTTGCCTGATGCAGAGAATACGTTAGGTGGTGGAGAGACGACCGATGGCGATACAGATTCTACTACCAACTTAGCGTCCTTGGCACAAAATGACGCTGTCAACCCTGGGACAACAACGGAAACGGATAACCGTGGCCACGGACCGAAAAGCAGTGGAGGTTAGTGCCGATTCCTTAATAAATTTTATACAAAGTTGACGATCGAGTAAGAATCAGATCCTTCTCACCTGAATAGTCTTCCACAAACTGGCGGCGTGTCAAATTCAGGCAGTACTTCGGACGTGCAGCAGGAGCAAGATAATCCTGCGGGAGGAGAGTTTGCGGAAGAAAATAATGCATCAGAAATGGTTGGCAATGGAAGAAGTGCTGCCAGATCTGGAGGCATGCCGGACGGAGGGACGGAAGAAACACCGAAGAATTCTGAGGGTCAAACGGATCCGATAATCACGACACTAACATCTGACCCGAACGGAGACAGGTCCGCAGAGGAGAAGGTGAGGCCATAATCCACTCGCGGACATGGTAAGGTGATTGAGCCATGAGTTCAGAATGACGAATTTAGCGGCAGTCCCTATGAAGGCCAGGAGGCGGAGAGTCTTCAAACTGGAGTTTTGGAGAGGAGCATGCCATCCGCGGGGGAGTCTGATAGCGAGGAATCACTAACGCCATTTGATCCACTGGGTCGTTCGACCGTCGTCAGCCGGAGTTCTAACGACCCTTTCGGCACTGACACATTTGAGAACGCACAGTTAAATATGCCTACGAACACCTGTGGTGACGGCTCACCTGTTGTATCCGCATCTCAATCCCATCAATCCGACCTGGACGCCAGTGATATTGGTCACGAGGTTGAGGAGATCACGGCGAACGCCGATTTTGGGGACGCTACGACGCATTCCGGAATGGCTAACGTTGGCGCAGAGGTCGATGACGACTCGGACGACAACTCAGAGGGAAATAATGACCTTACGGAAGATTCGAGTTTTTCCTACGATGAATCATCCAGCATTAATGAGAATCGGAGTGGGCATCAAAGTAGCTGGGCTAGGATGTTGCCTCGGTTCACAGTGCCTGGAGGTTTTATTGGCGATGACTTGTAACTTTTAAACTATTCAATGTGATCTTCGTCGTTGGGAAGATGAATATTAAACGAGTCATCTGTTGACCGCATGGGAATCCTATCATTCCCAGTGAAAATTCTTTAAAGTCGGTAGACGGCAGAGATCTTGTACTGATCTTGTTCGATAGGTGTGGGTGGTTGGAAGCCGAAGATGGAATAAAGTTCCCACACCTTTCCAACATAAACATCGATCCACGTTCCTAGCACCTCGCACACTTCCTCTCGTCGTACCTTGCTAGACGCACCAGTGTATCATATTGTCAACACCGCAAGGTCCTTCATAAGCTCATTGGCCATTGTAGACTCATCCAACCAGTCGGTGCGAAATCCATAATGGTGTCTTTGCGAGAGGAACAAAGCAGGCCCATTATTTGGACAAGATTTCTCTGGCAGGCAGTTTTTGTGTTCTATAATATGGGATAATGACCAGTAAGTTGTTGTCCGTCGTTATTCCGGCCGAGAAGTTACTCATACACTCACTCTTTCATATATCTCTTGTCGCGACGACACGGTTCGAACGAGAGTCTTGGGAGAGGAGATAGCAGGTGGCTGTTCCACAGTTGATTATTGAGGAGTATTTCATTGTTCAGGGATCGTGTTCGTAAGTCATGTTTGTGAAAACTGATCGTCGGTATTCAGATGCAGTCTAACCCCCAAATAGAAAATTCAGACCCTGCGTCATGCATGCACAGTTCCACCCTGTCAGTAAATACCTTAAGCCATTTGACTACCTCGGTCCGTGAGGGTCAACACCATACATCGCGAACGATGTTGTGACGCAGATGCACCGGCTCAAGGCACGATCATTTCTTTTGTGGTGGACAAGATTCAAGCTACCCTCTTGCAAGGCGCTGATATATCTCGTCCAACCACCCAATGCTAGATTTTGGACGTTTCGCACTCTCAGTGTTTCCCCTCGTAGTTTTGTGTGCCCCATCACCGGAAACTCCGTGTCCTGTGGCAACTCCTATTCTCCGCTGAAACAAACATTGCCAATTCCTGTCCGATCTATCAAATTCCTATCTAACATCGTGTTGTTAGTCCCGTCAATTTTGCGTGTTGGTCTTATTCTTCAGCCGGTCATCCTTAAGTGTTTCGGAGACCTCACAAGACCACCTTTTACTTCCCCTCAACCAGTTTCGAACCGCATTCCCACAATTGGAATCAACCTCCATGCAGGCGACGGCATCTCCTACTTCCCCAGACTATGGAAGGCGTCGGAATAAGCATTTTACAGGCAGATAGCGCTATTAAACCATGTCGGCCATTCCGTCCGTCAAGTCGGATCTCCGTACTGTTCAATCGAAACGTTCTAAGCGTTCACACATCTACGGTGGTTACGTTGCATAACCCTTCACCGCATTGCGTCGCCTTTTAGCAAGATCCATCTGCTTTGCTACTCAGAGTTCCTGCTTCGCGTCGCTGGAGCAATGCCATCCTCTGCATCAGAGTCTAAGTGTACGTCGAACACGAGGACTCAGTAGCATGCGGTTACGAACGCCAGACGGAAAAATCGACAGTATTTGGCCATACGACGGTCCCCACTATACCGCCGCGGCCACCACCTTACCTCATTCAACACGGTCGATAGAAAAGTTCCTAGGATTATATTTACCACAATTCAAAGGATATTTGAGGTGACCTCCATTCTAATCAGATCTCTTCTCCACGCGGCTCGGTTGACGCATCGAAGTTCTTCGGTGACAATAGCCACGGCAGATATAGGAATTGGCACCTTTTGCTTCAGTGTTGGAGGCCAGCACCTATCGCCTCATCATTTTCAAGGCCCTCAAAGTAAGCCCGCAGCCGTTAGGACTTGGCTGTTTTGCCCACAGCGAAGCGCTACCTTCACAACCCGGCGGATTTAACGACACATTCTTGTACGTCAAGATACCATACACGGACAAATAGGGGTGACATGCACCCACATAATACAACAACTCCTGCTTCTGCTTCAGCGCTCCGCTTTTCCCTGCCTGTCGTTCCCATTGGCAGCTTGGCCATACACGTTCATCGTCCTTGAGCTGTGCTGGGAGGTATCTCGATTTCGTCGTCCTCGCCGCCTGCTGATGCGCGGGGTATCTATGTGGGTAGCTAGTGTCTCTGGCACACAAAGATAAGGTTACATTTTTGTCTCCCATGTGGAACAATAGACGGAGTGATGCATTACCAGGTACGAACGGAGAATGTACACCTACCATGCTTCGCCATCTCACGATGAATCCGATTGACGTGGCGATGTACTTGAGTACACCCTAACGACCAACGTAAGCGCAAGGCGATTCCTTTTACTCATAAACCCATTTACGCCACATCACCCATACCGCAAAGTCGACGATGTCGAAGCACAATCACTTCGGGTCTGACGAGGAGCACTCCACTTCAGACAGCGAGTACTACCCCTCAGACAGGGAGAACTTCACTTCGAACGGCGAGAACTCCAGTACGGACGATGAGCACTCCAATTCGGACAGTGAGAACGCCAATTCAAATGACGAGAGCTCCAATATGAGCGGCGAGGACTCCGGGGAGGAGAGCGGGGACTCCAATTCGGACGACGAGGACTCCAATTCGGACAACGGGCTCCCCAATTCGGACAGCGAGAACGACACTCCAGACAGTGATGATGAGCTTGTACGGCGTGTGGGGATGATGAGTGTCAAGGATAGCACACGTCGATCACGGCGATCCTCACCGCCTGCCAGTGTCGCTTCGGGGTCAAATGAAGTCGAGGAACTTGCGCAAAGCCTCGCCGCCCTCGAATTCACCACATCGCGCTCTTCGCTTCGAAGCGAGCGTCCCTCTACTCCCCCACCGAGACGTTTTCTGTCAAATGAAAAACGCACTCTTTCCAGCCAATCCGCTCCGGTTCACCGTACCAGTGAAAAACACCCACCTTATCGGCGCTCATTATCTGCCAACACCACTCCAGTGCCGAACCGTCGGGGATTTTCAGTGCTCGCAGAGACAGAACTTCAATCTCGCACTGTCGCACATAATGCCATGGGCTTAGGAGTATCACCCAATACCCCAGAGCGAAAGAATGCACGCCAGCCTCATGTGGAAGATTTTGATATTCTCCGGGTAGCCGCCATACGCGCCAGAGATGCTTGGATGAAAGAACAAGATTCTTACTATCCTCACCTTCTCTGTCGCACTTGAACATGTGTGCAACTTGCAAAGCAAGAAGTCACTATCTTCGCCGCTGAGGTATTCCGCGCCGCCGACGAAGGTGCAGCTGAGTATGCTGCCAAAAAATATGCCACTCTTGCTTCTTCGGGTAAATCAGTTCTCAGTGGAAAGTATAAAGCGGCCGAGGACAAGATTGCCCAATGCGTTGACCGAGTGTATCAGATTGCGGCAAATGATGCCAGCAACTGTGCGGAAATCAAATATAAATCGGTGTCCAGGGACCATACCGGTTCTGGATGCCCGAGACCATTCTCTCCACTGGATGGCAATAGTAGAGGATTCGGCGCGAACCCACGTCGGAACAAGCACAAGAGGATGTTAGGTACGGACCGGTAAATATGATTCTGGTTCTATTGCTGACTTGTTCCCGCAGATTACATCAGTGACAAACTTCCCGATATAACCCAAGTTAAGCTTTGTCTGAAGATGAAAAAGCCTTTGTCAGATAGCGAAAAAGATGGTTATATCTATGTAATCGAGGTTAAGAGTATGTATCTGTCGTGTATTGTTTCTTCTTGCTATTTTGACATGATTGCAGATCCGATCACCCCACAATTAACTCATCTTAAGGTCGGTCGCTCGGAGACCCGTATGAAGCAAATTTGCCATTGGCGGAGACACTACGGATATGGGAACACCTCTCTGCGAGGTGTTGAGCCAGGGTCAAGAACAATTCTTCTGGAGGCGCTCATTCACATCGAGCTGATGTCGTATGCCATCCCTATTGAGGAGCCAACATCTATGACCAGGAAACCGTGCACCCATTGTGAGTACTGATCCTAACTGACCTGCTTGCTTCGTTGACTCATATGCTGGGTTGGGTCTTCAGGCCGCAAAAAAGCATCAGGAGATTTTCTCATTTAAAAAGGACCGGTATGAAGCCATCGTGAAGCCGTCAATTAAAAAGTGGATTGAGTTTGTAGAGAAGTTTTACCAGTGAAGTCCATACGTACATTATTTTAAATATAAGGTTGGATGACGTGTATTTAATAAATTTGGAATGCAAATGATATGTGACTCCAGCAGTCGACTTCGTGCTAATGACCATCCCGCGTTTAATCTTCAAAAAAAAAAATTCTCGCCGGCATTCTCACTGGGCTTGCGAAAGGATCATCCACCGCCAACTCTCGCATGTCCAACTTCGTTTATGCTCATGTCTTTTTCCGACAACGGGAAGTCAGATCATTAATCAGATTTAATCAGTGTGCTCGTTCGTGGACGCCAGAATCGCAGAATTGACTCTGCTGAGTTTTCGTCTTATCCCAGTAAAACCAACCTCTTGTATACCCCCAAGGCGACAGATCTTTGGCTTCCGGTCAGAAATGATAATGATCCGAAATGGTAATACGTGATGTGTGACACATGACGTCAGTCCAAAATTCAACCACGCGAACGACTCAACATCAGTTAGCCTCACCGCGACGTCCTTGCGTCTGATAAACACCTTGGTGACCCATAAAACACATTGAATCTCTCTAAACCCGTTGTGAAGAGATTCTGCGACATCTTCTTCGCTTGCTTCGCGCTAGGCAACAAAATGACCTCTGGACCTCGTGCCTGCCCCAGGTTACTCATCAACGACCACTCTCAAGTACTGCCATGGCCATGGCCTTTGGAATTCCTACCAGCGATAATTCAAGCGTGCTCCATGGATCTTTATCGGGTCTATGTTCGACATCGCAACAATCAGTATTTCGACATAAAATCATCGGGTGCAATCCTAGCCCATCTGCCTTCTCAAAACACCAGTGGAGATGCAAACCTGGGAGTGGATGAGTGCCAAATCGTTGTGCCAAACTCTCAGGCCCATCCTGCGTCGGTATGTTTTATATTCTATTTTTTTAATGTGGATCACCTAACATTGCCTCCACGACGCGCACAGCTCAGTCCACGGCTTCAATCCCCTTACAATGCCCACGAATCTATCCATGATGAATTTTAAGCGCGTCTGTCGCGCTCTGCATGTGGCATGTCATTCCTCCACAACATCCGCGCTGTCCAGCGCTTCCTAACATCCTCGACCGCTATGTTCAAGTCTTCTTGCACCAGTTGCGACACAGATCACCTAAATTCTGAGCTCCCAGTCGTCTATTCCTCGTCTCCAACTGTATCTTCCGGGTTCCTTCCGAACGGGATATTAGTCCCAGCGACGTAGCTGACCGTATCAACCCCCTTTCACCTCCCATACGCTTCGTACGACCGTCAAGGGAGGCTGCAAAACCCAAACCACTGGCTTGACAGCGTATGAATGAGGCGTTGCGGACAGAACCGATAAATTGACTGAACACGATGTCCATGCTCGTCAGCCTGGGCATGTGTGAGGCGACGGTGTCTCTTCCCCCAGTTTCTTGTGCCCATCACTTGAAACCTAATCCCATTCTGCAGTCATCAGGAGATTTATAGCAATTACACGTACGTTCTGGGATCTATATCCCTTCCTTACCGTCCTAATCAAGGTCGATGGTGACTCGAGGCCCTCGTCAAACAATAGCTTCCTTTACGTCAGATCATCGCTGTTCAAACAGTGCTCGAACGCCACAGGTGCAAACGTAGGAGCAGATTTGGCCACGAGGCGGTCATTTATGGTCATTATTGTCCAAAATGCGTCGCAACCGCCTTCGCTTATCCCTTACAATCGATCATCAGCCTGAAATTTGATATTCCCGAGATTCGATTTGTCGTATTTCAGAGGACATTCGAGGTCTCAGACCTTCTTTCAGGCTCTCTAACATAGCCGTCACCTTAACGACTTACTGTTCATGGACAGTTATTTTTATCCGCCACAGCAACATACAGGGACAAACATGAATGGCGTGGACCCACGGGACACAACAACTTTTACTTGTGCTTCGATGCGTTGTCTTTTATATTCCCATTGTCCTCAATCAGCAATGTCAGGCGTATCGTTTCATTGAACTAACCGGTTGCTACCGCCACCATCGCAATTACTAACCTGTCAGACACCTTCGGTAGCTGGTGTCTACGCAAACAGACAGTTATATTTTTGTTTCTCCCACGTGGAACAACAGACGGAGCGATGCATTAACAGGCACGACGGAGAAGCTGTGCCCACAATACTTCGCCATCTAACTACGAATGATGGAGACGAGGGCGATGCACACAACGACGAGCCATATAAGCGCACGACGATTCCATTTAATACCGCACCTATTTTCGACATGTCGGCAATCTCGCAAAATCAAAGATGTCCAAGCACAACCGCACAACTTCAAACGGCGAGAGCGGCCTTGTACAGCTCGTCACGACTCTGAGCGTCGAGGATAGCCCACGCCGATCACGTCGATCCTCACCATCCACTATGAAACTATCGGCCAGCATCACCTCGACGTCGAATGAAGGCGAGGATGTGGTGCGAGCCGTTTTCACCCTTGAAACCACCATCTCGCACCCTTCACTTATAAGCAGAAAGCCCGCTACTCCCCCGTCAAAGTGTTCGCTCTCCAATGGAATACGCAGTGTTTCCAGCCAATCCGCCCCCGATCACCGTATCCGTGGAAAGGGTACATCATGTCAACGCTCAGTTTCCGCCTCTAACAGTCCGGCGCGGAACTGTCGGAGCTCATCGCTCGTGAAAGAGGAACCTACATCTTGCTCGGCCGCACTTAAATCTATGCGCTTGGGAGTGTCACCTAACCCAGGTCGAAAGAATGCCCCCCAGCCTCACGTGGAAGAGTTTGATGATTCTGATGAGGTATTTGACATCCCCGACGATGGAGCAGCTGAGTATGCCACCCAAAATCTTTCTATCATTCTGTCAGGAACTAATTAAGTCCTCAGCACGCCCGACGAAAAGGTTGTTAAATACGCTGATGAAGAGGCAGAAGCTGCCGGTTCCTCTGCGGAAGTGGTGTATAAGTTCGCCGCTGACACATATACCTCATCTGGATGTCGGCAGCGATTATCCTCTCCGCTCGATGGCAATGCCGAAGGACAGCGAGGGAACATACACTGTGAGATCTCAGGTCCTGACATATAAATATGATTCTCGTTCCATTATTGATTGTTACCCCAGATTATGTCGATGAATACGTCAATAACGAGCTTCCCAAACTAACACGAGCTAAACTTGAGAAAATGATGAAAACGGCCTTGTCACGAAAAGAAAAAGAAACAGACGGTTACATATATGTCATCCAGATCCAGAGTCCGTCTTTGTTTCGTACTGTTTCTTCTTGAGTTTATAACATGATTATAGATCCGGTCTCCTCAAATTTGACTCACCTTAAGGTTGGTTCCTCGGAGGACCCTGTCAAGCGAGTCGGCTACTGGCAAAACCATTACAAAAATGACAATCCCGAACTGCGAGGTCTAACGTCAGGCCGGAAAATATTTCGCCTGGAAAAGCTCATACACATTGAGCTTATGGATATTGCCATACCAATGTTGGAACCGACGTCTATGACGAAGAAACCGTGCACCCATTGTATGTACTGATCCATTATACCTTTTGATTCTGTTCACCAATATGCTGGGTTGGATCTACAGGCAATGTAAAGCATCGGGAGATTTTCTCATTTAAGACTGACACTTATGAGACTGTCGTGGAGCCTCTAATTCGAAAATGGACTAAGTTTGTCGAAGAGTTTTACAAATGATGCCAACAAGAATATTATTTATATGTTTGAGCGTGAAAGGACATTGTTTGGACGACCGACAATCATATACTTGGAACTGCAGTAAACCAGAATATGTCACAATTTCGTAGGCACCAGGAGTTTAATGCAATTGTACATAACCTTTCAAACCCGTATTCATTAATTTCAAGAGGAAATCGAAACAGTACGCTCACGCTACGTTGCCAACCGATCAAAAGACTCCAATTCTCGCCGGTACAATCGACCTCATTACAATCAGACTTTGACGGACATCGTGAATGTCAAAATATCACGGGCTCATTTGTGAGGTGGACGGCAGAATTGACTCTTTATCCGCAATCAGCCCTGTCCCGTGTGTAAAGAAGGCGATAGATCTCTCAGGGAAGGGCAAACGTGCCATCTTCAGATACAGGTATCAGGAAGTCATTACCCATAGTTCGCTTGGTACAATTGACTTCTCTCAGGCAACGAACCACTGCATCCTGGTAAGGTGGTTCTGTAGCACTCACGCAACAAAGAAACGCGTAGATTCTGATCTACGCTGTTTTCGAAACCACTGAATATCATGTATCCACAAGCACTGTTCGCATTTTGGTGAGGCGTGATCAAATGAATGTCTAGACCATTACAAATCACAGACCACCTATAACGATAAAGTGCATGGCATTCACTCTTTACTCCCAATCAATCTCTGCATACAAATCATGCGCGCACTGAGCCATCCAAAGTTCCTCATCCAATAATTCTATCCTGTTGCATGGCTGCAGATTCAGGGATGTCCGAATGTGAGACGGTACGATTAAAGTCCATGGGTTACTGCTGACTGAGCTTTTCATAGTGGCGATGTCGACGATGGACCGTATGCAGGACAATGCGCGGTCTGTGTCTTCGTCACAGAGGATACGTAGGGAGGTTAAATTCGGGCATAAGCGTGAGTGTTCATTGGAGGACGACATGGAGTGCTGAATGAGTGCATGATTGAAATCGGGGTTTAGGAGGTTGGCGGCGATTCCAAGATGTGTCAAGTTAGGGTAGGTGGCTAGGAATCGCGGATAAGAATCGAGATTGACTCCATGTATTTCCAGGCTGTGAAGAACAGCATTCGAGCGGGATACGAGCGCGACAAGAGGTTCCCAATCCAATGAGCATTCCATGAAATCCCACATGTAGTCGAGATTTATGAATAAAGCCTGCAATGCAGGTACGTGGAGATGTTCAAGTAACACTGGAAAACTACTGCTTTCCAGTTCGTCGGCCAATCCTTCCTCATCACCCATGTCCACTTCAAGGTGGAGTGTACGCAGGTGGAGCATAGTCAGTCGATCCTTCCAGCCATCCAACTCGCCAGGGGAGTTTTTGTAGAATGCGATACATAATTTGGCCGACTCAAGTCGTGGGGAGCGGGACAGGCATTCCAAAATATCTATGGGGGTTACGTCCCGTAGTGAAAGTGAGCTGAGGTTTTCGAGGCGTAAGCGAGTGTTGCAGGGATGCATGGGGTTCACCACATGCATGGACAGGTGCGCGAGTTTTTGGAGGGGGTTATTGAATAAATTGGTGATGGAAGAACCTCCACCATGCAAATGTAGCTTTTGAATGTTGGGAGTTCGCGCGGGGATGACGGACACGAGGTTTTGTATCACCGATTGATGATCACAACGACCCGTTATGCGAACGTTCCTCCACTTCTCGCAATGCTTGATGAGCACACCGGTCAAGGCGTTGATTTCAGCGATGTTTCGAGGATAACACAACTCCCATCGAAAGATGAACGAAAATCCACAGTCGCGAGATCGTGAAATCCAGGTTTCTAGAACTGGGGCGAGGCCAGATTCTTGGCCCTGGTTAACGATTATGACGATGCTGGACCATAACTGCGCCGTTGAAATGGCAATCTGACGCCATTCCTTGCACACGGAACTTACGCTTAGTGGTGCGTCGGTCTTGACGGGACGTGGATATGTCGACGGACAATGGATGAAAATTACGGACAAAACTTCGGGTGGAATGCGTATTTGAGTGGACCGCAGCATCATGGAGCAGAATTAGGAAGATTCGACGCAATCCCCTGATCTCACTGGCACTTTGGACGGTGGGTCACAGTGGTTACGCAGTGACTGCTGTCGGAAATTAGACGCGTCCTGCACCGATAAATCGCACATGAAAAGGGCTTACACGTATGTACGGTCAAATGGCCGAATGTTCTCCTGGCTCAATGGGTAGTGTCGTGTCAGAATGTCACAGAAAACTGCAGAGTAAGTGCTTGTGACAGTGACATCAGTCACATTGCACTCAGTCCGGTCATTTCCGGCACGTGTGTGAAGTTGTGCTTTTAGACAGATCCCCCTCGATCGATTCGTCAACCGATTTGATCAATATCTGAGGTTGCAGCATATGGTCAGCGTGATGAAATTTTGCGTCACATTTAGCACACTTATTTGTGAGCTCAAGACGGGGGTGATGCTAAGCTCAGTGCGATCTCATCAGCAAATGAAGAAACACTCCGGCGATTTATATTCAATATCCTGATTTTGAAATAAATCTAGGCATGCTGCGTGTATCAAATTCTGTTGAATTTATTCCAATGCTCTCGTCGCCCTTTTCAAATTAATCCCAAACCAAATCCGCATACAAATCGTGTTTATGTCGAGTGATCCAATCGACTTCGTCTACAATTTGGATCGTGCTGTGAGACGGCAGTTCCACGGATGCATGTATTTGGAACGGCTTAATTAAGCATAATGGACGAGATCCTTCCACATCTGCGTCGGCTCCCATGACGGATCGTATCGCCGTGAGTGCGCGATCTGCATCATCGCCGCAGAAAACACGTAAAGATTCTAAATTCGGGCATAAAAGCGACTGGCGGCGGAGGGAGGAAGTGGATTGGTAAATAAGTCCATGGTTCCATGTATATTCGAGGAGGTCCGCTGTGATACCGAGATGGCCGATGTTAGGAAAGGCGGCTAGAAATTGTGGAGTTGAAATGAGGTTGGCTCCACGTATTTCCAGGCTCTGAAGAGTGGCGTTGGAATGGGACACGAGCGTGATGAGAGGTTCCCAGCTCAGTGAGCGTTTCGCGCCGTAACGAAGGTAGTCGAGGTTTATGAATAAACTTTTCAGCGCTGGAACCTGGAGGCGCTCTAGTATTTCGGAGAAATTCCGTTCTGCTTCCATGTCGTCATCTCCATGGACCCTCACATCAATATCGAGAGTCTTCAGGCGTAATAAATCAATTTGTTTGTTCTGAGAGGCAGAGTACCCTTCATGGAATATGATCTGTAATTTGGCTGTGACGAGCCGTGGGGAGCGGGAAAGACATTCTAGAAGTTCGGTGAGGTCCGCGCCTTGCAGGGAAAGAGATTGGAGGTTTTCGAGGCGCAAATGGCTGCTGCCAGGAGAAATGGAGACTGTCACCCGCATAGAGAGATGCTTGAGGTGGGGGAGTGGTGCATTGAATAACCCGTTGATCGAAGAATCAGCATCGATGTGTATTTTCTGAATGTCCGGAGTTTGAGCCGGAATAACAGAAACGAGATTCCGTATGAAGTACTGGTGGTCGCAAGGACCCGTTATGACTACGTTTCTCCATGTCCCGCAGTTCTTGATCAGCACGTCCGTCATTGCGCGGAGCCCAGGACTATGACGAGCCATGCACAACTCCCATCGAAAGACGAATGAGAATCCGCATTCGCGAGATCGAGATATCCGGGTTTCTATAAGTGGTGCGTAACGACCCTGTCGTTTATCGTTGATCAATAAGAGAATGTGTGACCATAACTGCGAGGTGGAGATGGAAATCTGGCGCCATTCCTTGCATACTGTGCTTATATTGAGTGGTGCGTCGGTCTTGATTGGAGACGGATAGTTTGAGAGACAAAGAATGAAAATTTGGGAAAGAAGCTCTGGTGGAAGACGTGCTGAAGACACATTTGCTTTCATTTCGAGCAGATTTCGGAGTTTACAAGACTAGACAATTTCGTGTGGCTGATTACAGTTTCGCTGCAGGAGTATAGTACGCATGTTAGAGCTGTACCGGTGTGGGCTGTAACAGAACCTACATGTGTCTGGTTAAAGGAGATGTTGACGTGAAAAAATGTACGGATGGATACGCACAGCCACCACAACCAAGCCTAGTTTTCATGACGTAATGGACTGCGTTGGTACGCCACGTCATGAGGTCGCTTACGACAACCCACCAGGTTTACATATCACTCAGTTTCGCCGGACATAACCTTATACACTCAAGCAGTACTGTACACGTTTCAGCCTAATGGAGAGCCGGAGGAGTAGTCTTCCGCTGTGGGGCGGTGCAGCAAAGCGCCTAAGCAGGGATTCAACTTGAACATCCATCAGTTGGGAGCTCCGTGGTAAGTTTCTTACATTCTGAGGTATTAAACACTATTGGATATTCATTTCTTCAAGTGACTTGACGACGGTTCATGACTCATTGGAAGTGAACGTGATTGCAAAACTCGTAAAGAAAAAATGTTTCAGCGCAAGAAAGACGACGTCCAGGAGGATTTTGGTGAGGTCCTACTTACATCAAACACAGTCTCGTTCAATGTATTTTACAGCATCTGGCCTTGATGACGACTGTAAATCGTCGAACCCTCTTCCGGACAAATCCATACTCGACGAGAATTGTGCAAAATTATGGAAATTGTACATCAAAGAAGCCGATAGGTACGACAGAGATCTTGTGGAAAATTGGAGAGATGATATGGATTCACTCTTAATTTTCGTTCGTTCAATTTGTTTATTTTCCTTTCCAGACCTCAGTAATCTTTCTTTAGGCGGCACTCTTTTCGTCAAGCATATCTACGTTCGTCATCGACAGGTACCACTCGCTCAGCCAAGACTCAAGCGACGCTCAGTTAACCATACTACTGCAAATGTCGCACCAGCTCGCAAATACCACTCAAACCCCGCCAGCGTCGTTACCTCCATTCCGACCGAATCCGCAGGATGTCGCCGTTAATACATTCTGGTTCCTCAGTCTGGCCTTCAGTTTAGTTTGCGCTCTCGCCGCCGTAATGGTGAGACAATGGGCACGTAAATACTTGCGACAACCACGAGCTTGCGGTTCTTTGAAGCGCCGAGCCACGAGCCGTCAGGACGTCTACGAAAACATGCAATTATGGAAGTTGGAGATGTTCGTGGAGATGATCCCAATTCTGCTCCACATTGCGCTGGCTTTATTTTTCGTCGGACTCCTGCTATTCCTCCAAATGATCAATCAACATGTCGCCTTGTTCTTGACGTGGTTCACGGCAGTCGCATTCGCCTTGTACGCGGTGCTGACTGTGGGGCCCTTGGTGTTCCGTTCATTCCCATACAAGACACCATTCTCCGGCTTGATACTACCTACTCTTCGGTTTGTTTGGAAACTTTGCTTGACCACCGCTGCCCTTGCAACGGCATGCTTCGCCTATGTCGTCGAAAAAGGCACGAGGTTCTTTCGGCCATATTGGCATAAGATACTTCCATCCACAAATTTTCCCTCTCCATTGTGGCCCACGTACATCCTCGGACAAGTACAAGCAGTCATATGGCAAACCATACCGCACAATCTACTCCCTCACACTCTTCGACTACGTTTCTTGGATTCACGCTGGCAAACCAATTTAGCGGACCGTACTCAAAACATCCTTCGCATCTTCAATAGGCTCGAGCTTAGAGGATTATGGGGAATGGTTGCTCCGACCGGCAGAGAAGTCTACGATGGGGAAATTCGCGCATTCCGATGGACGACTCTATATGCTATCCCAGGCCGCGAAGTCGACATGCTTTCCATCGTTGAAAGTATACCTGATTTCATCAAGTCAAAAGGGGAGAAGCAATCCGACTCATACACGATTCTCCAACCTGATCTGTTCAAAGCAACATGCTGTATTCGCAGGAGTAAGATGTCTTCGGAGATCAGCTGGCTGTTGAAGTTATGTACACGCAATGAAGCTGTGGTTCCATCCATGATCAATATTGCCCTGTCGAGCATTGAGGCATTACATTGGATGGCAAGATGTCCGGCGAGAATTCGAAAGGAACGTCCCATTGACCCACCACCAGATGAAGTGGATTTCGGCGGATACGGAAGTATGGCTATCCTTGGATATCGTCGAGACCAGTCTATTCCTGGTGGACTCGGTCGCAGCGCAAGATGGGTTGTTCTGGGTTACCACGGTTCCGACGTCTGCAACATCTTCAGATGCACCATTTCCGCCGTCATTTTATCAGAAGTGTATCAAATGGAGCGGGCGTTACGACCGGGACTGAGTCCTCCATCGTGCTGCGTCGCGAGGGGTTTCTTTGATACAGCTTGCAGTGTTCAACACCATCTTAGGTTGATGTACGGTGGTAGCCGCGCTGGAACAAATGAAGCACAGCCGTCCCTCCCGGCCCCGGAAGCATCGTCGCTAGAACCTGTCCTACAACTCTGCATCAATTCCTTGGACCATAAGATCGAAGAGTGTGCGGATTTCAGAGCTGAGTTCGCAATGTGGATGCTCCAGGAATTCCATGGTTCCATTGGCATCGATACCGCTCTTCGTGGATCCATCGTCCTCAGATCTTTATGCGACGCTGCCACACACCTCCCTGTATACCCTAAGTCGACCAAGGACCATCAGCTAGCGGTGTTTCGGTTGCTTGATGAGGCATTCCAGTTATCGCATCATATTTCATCCACTAGCGTACACGACGTCGCGGTTTCGCAGCTGAAAGATACGATTGTTGGACCGGCGTCCAGCCATGAGCTCAATCTTGACAGGTACTTCGTTAGCCGTCGAAAAGTTCATTGTTGGGTATTCGCTGCTGTGAAAGTCGTCGGATATGCCGGCTGGTCGTTTAATCCTTCGAGTTCAGATCTACAGGTTGGATTCAATGACTATTCCTGCATCTTGGGACATCTAGCCACGGCTTTGCGATCAGACTCGGAGACCCCACCGGGAACTCATGCAGAGCAATGTGCCGCCCATGACGACGCTCATGCTAAGGCAATTACTGCATTTATTCAGCACCGGTTGCGTGGTGATTGCCCCTCGACCGCAATGACTGACGCGGTTATGACGGATCACATTGCTACAGTTCGAGCATTGTCGCAACTTTCGAAATACTCCTCCTTCCAGATGCTTCTCCACGACAGTGCGGAAAACTTTGGATATCTAGGGCAGGTTCGGGATTTGTGTTGCCCCGCGGATGTAGAAAATGATCGGTACTGTCTTCTGAGATGATACGTTCGCGCTTTGGCTTCTAGCTTCGTATGTCATTTCCTAGTTTCAGTTCACTGCGGAATGTACCATCAAACGAATAACACGGTACCATATTCGAGCTACGAATACCATTTGTTGAACCTCTGAAAACAATTTCCGCAGAAGATCGCGTGGAGACATATCCTGTCCTCCAAGATGTGGATTGGTCATTGTCTGAACACCGCTCGTGACCTCCTTAACTTCGACCTTCCATGAACTTTGTTTACGTCGGCGGCATGGGCGACCGCGTGCCGCCATTCGAACGCAGTCCAGCAATCGTTAGAGTACTTGTGTTCGTAAGGCAATGAATGCTACACACGCCAATATCACGGATATGCTGACCAACATGCATGGCAGAACTGAACGATGCTAAATTTTGCTTAATAAAATGGGAAGAAGTGAGCGATGAACAAGCCACGGAAATCGGTAGTGAGCGTAGTGAGGTGAGGTAACTTGGGCACGAAAGTGTACACCATAGAATTACGGTGTAGACGCATGTTGAAAATGGGGGGGGGATGAACTTGAAACACAAACGTACGAGAATTCCTTGTGTAATTTAAAACTTCCACTCACCATCAGTTTCCGACATGAACGACGCTTATCCAGGCGATTCTGACCTTAGCACGGAAGGGCCAACGTCAATCACGCCATGTTCGCCTTTGTGAACCACATCTTGCGTTCGATACTCGTAAACTTCTTCAGAGGAAAATTTCCGGTCTCGCCCTGAAAAAC
>ML170219.1:124061-173137 GCA_004355085.1 Rickenella mellea | reverse complement strand
CTGCACCGCCACATGACGACAAAGTGATATCGGGCACGGATCACTCGCCTGTGCCCAATATAGCATCATCATTGTGTGGCTGTGCCCTTCTTTCGATCTGGTTCCCAACCACCACCATCCGCTTCAGGCGCTCATGGCAACTCCGATCAGCGGCCCACTCGTTTCCAGCTACCGTACCATACAATTGTAGCACACACCTTATTGTTAATTATTGTCACAAATTTTTGAACAATTGCAGATACTGAGAAACAAGAGTCACTCTGAGTGAGGAGACCGATGAACCGATCACTCACACTCGGCACTTCGCGTCTTGGTGATGTTTAAGTTTTCCTATAGTTATGGTGCACAGAAACATCTGTAAAACATTTTCCTCCGCAAACACAAACGCCAACGCCAACGCCAACACACTCCAAACCCTTATTACGCAAAATGGGATCTTCCACGAGCTCAGAATCCGCGACCTGCAAATCCACGAACTGGCAGGACCAGGTAGACCTCCCTATTTAAATTAGAGCTCCGAATCTAATATACTGGTTTAGTTCCAGGCAGTATCAGTCTCTCAGTCCTCAGTCGCCCACGAGGGAATCAAAATCGTAAGGTTGCTTCCAGGACTCATTATCAATATATCTAATTTTCATCTTCAGGAAACTGCCAATGAATTCTCCGGTATTAAGACCCTGAAGAACACTTTGGATCTTGCTGGTGTAAGTACGCACACATTCTGTCACTCGTGCACGTCGCTCACATATTAACTGCAGCAGCTACTTGCCTGCGATGATGCCACGATGTCTTCACCGATCGACGCAGACAGGAATCAATATGTATGCACCATAGTTCAACTTTGTCCACGCAGTACTTATTTCAACCTCCGTCTGCAGAAGCGATTAGGCGATGGTGACTTAGAGGACAGGCCTCCAAAACGTCGCGCACTGTTTCCCCGTGCCCCTGTCGATCTAGTCGTCACCGAGATTGTAAGAATCACTATTCATTCGTCTGCCACGCATTGTTCACTTTCTTCTATCCGCAGAAGCGAAAGGGCGACGATCAACCAGGAATGGCCAATGCTACCCTCATAGACACTACCCAATCGCTCGTATGTATCAGATCATTATCCGTTTTGTTACCGCGTATTCCTTACTTTATTTCTCATCGTCCGCAGAAGCGAAAGAGCAGTGATGAGCTCGACGACAGGCCAGGCAAACGGGTGCGTACAAATGTTCTTGTTCGATTAGCGTCGCAATCCTCAACGCATTTTTAGCGCAAGGAGACGCTCCTTTCATTGCCCGACGAGATTCTCTTGATGGTGGCAGAGAATTGTGAAGGGAAGACCCGCCGCAAGGATTTGCGCACTCTCACAAGCCTCAATAGGCTTTGCGCCAACCTCTTTGCCAAATTATACATGCATGAAGTAGGGTTCAAGATTGATCGGGGGGCCTTGACCCTTAAAACCGTCGAAGTTCCCCATATCTTTGAGACCTCCGAACAGACCGACCCATACTCGGCTCTACTCATTTGGCGACGCTCGCACCTTTACACCGAGCTTCGAAACCTTACCTGTCTGTTGTCGCCTTCGTTGGACCTGGCTACCATGGAATCACAATTCCTACTCTCCTTTTTGAAATCCCTTCCCGCACCATCAACGCGTCCACATGTACAAGATTTTACTCTGAAAACATCTGGGACGGAGCAGGTGATGCTCCACCGCATTCTTGGGAATGTGCATCGCATGAACAGCAGTGAAATGCGTCTGTCAAGCTCTGCAGATGCTCCGTACCAGGACGAGAGGTTCTCGAGATCAGTAAATGCAGGCAATATGCCTCATCTCACCCGCTTCGAAATTGAAGGCGATATCATGACATCGCCTTGTCTCCTCTCATGGACTGCAAAAATCTGCTCCGCCACGACTCTCCGAACGCTGTGTTTTGGAAACAACCTCTTCACCCACTCCGACATGAAGCGGATCTTGGCCGTGACGTTACCCTCGCTGCAGGAGATCACTGTTGACGCAACTATCCAAATGGTCGACTTCGAGGATTTCTTACGAAGACACCGGCAAATCCAGAGGATAGACGTGGTATCGAGTCCCCATCCTTCGACTCCGAAGATGCATGTGTCCTGGCTGAAGGGCAGCATCTCGTTGCCTGATCTTGAAGAGCTGGGCGGACCACCTCCATTTCTTCTGGCAATTTTTGGAAACATTGACCCTCTTCCGACAAACTTATACAACGTTACCATTCGTCCTGATGGCGGATCTCTCAGTGCCACCACTGTCGGGAAAGTCTTAGGGCGATTGCCGCGCGGTGTTTCCCACCTTTCTGTGCATTTTCCCGATGTGGTCAACTCTTTTTATTACTCCAGGAAAGCCAGCCGCCGAGTGCGTCCAGAGTGCAAGCTGGTAAACCTCACAAGCCTCATGTTCAAGCGGCATACAATTGAACAAGGATATCTCAACACGTTTTATAACGATCTCGGATTTTATAAAGGTCTCGAAAGGCAAGAACAGGTCAGGACAATATGCGGCACACGTGATTACCATATGCTAACGTTTCATTAATGCAGGACCACATCATCGATTGGTTGAAACTATTCCCGTCCCTCACAACCGTCATGGCCATAGGTGTAAGAGATGGGCAATCATTTAAGGACAGGCTACATGCGCAGTGCCCACACCTTGATCAACACACGACGATTGCTGCCTGACAACCTTACTCTATTTGACGTGTCGCAATTTCGACTATTGTACATCATCTAATTCGTAATATACTGCATTGTACTGTTCCATTCCGAAAGACCCACTCAAGTAGATGCTCGATTAGTATGTGCTGCCGTGGACTTAACAAATCTCATCACTCGGTTCTATTTATTCCACTACCCAATCATTCTCTTGCTTTACGATTGACTACTCCCGAGCGTTCGCGAGAATGCTTGTTAACTATACGTGAGCGCCTTAGAGTTTCGTATGAGATCGGGACATTTATTAGCGGACCAGTGCAGCGAAGCAAACCGTATCACTGGGATGATTAACATGACTAACGATCGTTTTGTATCGCGCCCAGCATGGCGCCTGAAAATGTCGATTCTGTCATCGATTTCTATCTCGAGGTTTCCTTCTTATTTTTACACCAGTCTGAGGAGTATCGTTTTGTGCTGGAATGCATGGTTGAGGTTAGGTGTGTGGAACTTGAATCACCATGGCAGTGGAGTCATTTATCGCTGGGTTATCTTCCATAGCTAGTGGGAATGAAGAAGGCGTAGCCTGAGGTCGGTTGCCTGGCATGTCGTCGACGTCATCATCGCTCTTATCGCATCTGAAGATGAGAAAGAAGGTGGGACAAGCGCTGTATCAACTTGGAATGTCCATACTAGTCATCTGTGCATGCTCACGTCGGTGGCCAAGACAGGCAGGGTGGACATATTTCGTGATATGCGACGCTTCGCGGGTCCATCTTCCAATCTATCTGGACTGTATCGCTTCTACGGCGGGGGATGAGTGAGCAATGCATGGCAAACCGTGCGTCGTAATACGTACAAAGGACTTTTCATCTTTGGATGTGGCTGAGGAAGGAGCGCGCGGCTCGAATGTTTTGGAGCCCTGTCCTGTAGGTCATCGTCGCTAATTGTATCTGCAGATGGAGTCGAGATGAGGTTTGTGTGAACAAAATTGAATTACGATGCATACATATTTATTCTTCTCGGCATCGATCGTTGAAGATACTGTGGCATCAGTGAAAGTAGGTGGATGGCGCGGTTAAAGATGTGAGTACATGTACCAGTGGCAGAATGCGCACACGAGATCGTCGCGATCCTTCGACATCTGAATACCCGAAAATTTATTAACATTATCCTTGGAATGAAAAATATATAGATTTATACCGCGTCCTGGAGGCCACCACACGATTTTGATTCCCTCGCGGGTTGCAACTGGCGAGGATTAAGAGACTGCAATTGCCTGGGAGGTAAAACAGAATATTATTCAGAGGGCTAGTTTAAACAGGGAATATTTACCCGGCCCTGCCAGTTCGTGGATTTGCGAGGCGTGGATATTGGCGTTGACGGATTAAATTATTCTGCAGATGTTTTGGGTGCACTCCAACTTGAATGTCGCCCAAAATGTCAAGTCCAGAGTTTCACGCAGCGTGTTTTTTGTTTCTCATGATCAGTCTGGTATGGTAGGTGGAAATCAGGCCAACGAGTGGGGGGGGGGGTTGCCGTCATGATGAACGTGGCTGGGAACTAGATCGAAAGAGGGCACCGCCACACTGTGGCTCTGCTATATCTCTGTGATCGTACCACCACCAACATCAATCTGCCATAGCCGCGCAACAACAACCATACGGCATCCTTCTTCTGCTCGTATGTCTTTCACGGCATAATGCCTGGAAGCTAGATCATTCACGGTGAATGCTTGCCAACGGCGACTTGCCCTGCACACGGAAGGAAGGTTTTGAATGCGACAAAGAGTAACTTGAAGTTAAGGGCTTGCTTCTTATGGAAAATACGCCGACTGAGCATGCTAAACGATGAGGTGAGGTAGTGTTAGCCACGGTGGGCGTGTGCGACGCCTGCTGTCGCCGGCGCCTACGCATTATTATGCCCCCATAGGTCGAACTCGCCCTTCACCATCGTTGCGTACGCTATCCGTACCACCCACTTCTATTAGGAAACGGTCTCCAGAAACAATGGCACCACCCAGCCAACGGAGCAGGCGAGAGACACCAATATTTAGGAGAAGACGCGCGTCTTCTCCATCGTCAAGTGAGTAAATTCAAGCTATCGACGGATGAGATGTTGAAAATACAATCCAGCCAACTCAAAGTCGATGTGTGCTAGGTGACGGTGACACCCCACGCGGACCTCTGAGGTGAGATACATTTCCTTGATCTATTTGACTTATGTATACTAACGAGTTCACCCGACCCCGGGCCATATGCTTAGGAGAGGGCCGCGAATACCAGGAGCAAAATGACGGAATAAAGGCCAGTTGGACCGAAGAAATTCATTCGCGCGGTGTTCGGTGAATTTTATCTCATATTTCGACTTGTTCAATTACTGACAACTTGACATAGATGTTACACATCATCGAGCAAATATGCACACTACCGCACGACAATCACGAAGTTGCACAGCATCTAGCGGAGGAGTTGGACAGCGCACCTTGACGTAGTGAGATTTCCAATTCCTCACTTAACACCCCAGAAAGCTAACGAATACCTTACCAGTCGACGATGTATACATCGCTCGAGGAGGGATGGCGAGGTTCGCCGGCTCCGGCCAGAGGTTTTGCGGTCGTAGGATACAGCCTATTGTAATGTAGAATGCCGAATATCTTGAATTTAATTTATAGCGAACTTGAATGATCAAAAGGCTGTCAAAATTGTGTCAATATCGAGGTTTTGATATCGTCAATAACTCGTGCGACTATTTGGTCAAAATGTCCTCAAAATATCGTCTGAATTTGTTATTAGAGCTAAATACAGACAGCTTTTATTTTTGATCAAATTCCGGTGCGAATTCGTCGAAGGTGTTGCCGACATTCCGTAGGCGACGAATTGTACTGTCTGAGTTGCTATCCGGCCGATTAGTCATGCAACGCAACACTATGTCACTGTGACGCGACGTGTTTTTCGTGTTTTTTCAACCAACAACCACAACAACAACGACGGCAGTGAGTTCCTCAACCCTTTATTCCATACCTCGCAACAACAAGCAATGCGTCGGCGCTCTGGAAAATCTGAGCTTGGCAGGACACGAATGGCCATACCATATGCCAAATATCAGGAGTGCCGCGCTTGCTGGTTGACGCGACCCCTCCCTTCACGCTCGCAAAATGGGCCATGCACGCGATGGCAGGCCACGACTGGCCAAACCGTCCACGCCTTCGGCCCATACTTACTGCGCCCTTCAACCCACACTACTTCAATGTTTGAATCCCAGAAGCGGCTAACCGGTTGTTCCATAGGAGCTGGACTGCAGATGAGGCTCCGTCCTTTGGCTGTACGCATCTTCATCATGGCTGTCCTATCCTCTTTTAGCCTTAGAATAGGGACGCCCAATCCGAGCTTACATATCCACCGGTCTCTCATTAGCCGAATCACTACTTGCGGCTGTCACGCACGTGGATGCTGAAGATGAAGGCGACCCTGCTCTGATGGATCGAGACGACGGTGATGTGTCACTTAATATACCTGGAGGGTGGCGCCCTGAACCCAAGCCTTCGTCCCCAAAACCCAAGCCCAAGCCCCCATCTCCAACGCATGCCAACACCCCGGATCCCAATCGTGCCGCTCGGTCTGAGTCTGATTCAATCAAGCGCAAGAAAATGCGAGTTTCCAGTAATCGTAAGAAGAGAAGGTCTTTGCTGGGGGGGAAGGCTGAAAAGGCGAGGGCGAAACTCAATCTTAAACACGTCAAATTAGCCCAGAAAGTCAACTGCGCCCTCCGCATCGCAAAGCTGGCTCACTGTTGCTCGGCATTTATCGGGAAAAAGCTGGATATCAGGAGAGGACAGAACGTCCGAACCCTTCTACGGCATGGTTACGCATATGTCGCCTATGAGCCTGGGTAATTATCACTCTATATTGTGCTTGTACTACATTTTAATCGGATTCTTTAGAGCGTCCCGACCAATTGTTAGTTCCGAGGGCAAAATCTTTGCAGTCTTTCTGGAGACGTCTAAGGACATGATCCCCGCAATGGATGAGGCTTACGATGCCCTCAAGGCTGCCGCATCCCGCCTCCGACTTTCAGAAAAGCAAACCAACCATAGGCGGGGAGACTTCCGAGTGATAACGGCCGGCGTATCCTACGGCGGTGGGCAGAAGGCATGTTCACAGCCAGCTCAGCTTTTATGACCTGTTCTGACTTTCGCTCAGCAACCTGGCAATCTTGTCCACTCCGTGTGGAACGCAAAGGTACTAACCGATCTCGTCAAACATCCAAGCATGAAATCTGTTGCAAAATTTCAGAGTGGTATGCATCTCTCATCGCTCCAGAATTATTGGTAACAGATATAACAAGGAGCATTTGAGGCGTGGATGCCGAAACTTCACGCGGCGTACTCGACATTGAAGCAGAAATTGTTCGACTGGTGCCCAGCGCTTCAAAGCCTTTTCCCCGGAGTCTTTTGTGCGGCCACTTTCAACATTGGGCCGCGAACGGTCTGTCACACGCACGTTGATCATCTTAACTTATGGAATGGCGCCTGCGCCATTACAGCCTTTGGTAATTACAATTATCAAAGAGGCGGCCATATTGTTCTCCACGGCAATGCCAAACTCATAATCGAATTCCCCCCTGCCCGTTCGGTTATCATCCCATCTGCCACCATACCGCACTCCAACACTGACGTTGCACCTCACGAAGCGCGGATGTCAATGACTCAGTATACTGCCGGCGGCCTGTTCCGTTTTGTAGCATATGGGTTTCGGAACAAGGAGAGTTGCCAGATGGAGGATCCGCGGTTGTTGGAGGAGCTTGCGCGCACAGTGAAGGCAAGGGTTGCGGAGGGGGTCTCAATGTTCAGCTCACTCGCTGAACTCAAGAAGTACTGGAAGCAGAAGCTTGCACCGACCGCTGAAGATTCTGATTCTGATTGATAGGCATATCCATAATTTTGGTTTTGCAACAGAAACTTTGCATTGTCGATTTTCCATCACAAATTACATAGCATTGAGGTATAAAAAAAATTGACTGGGCATACAATGTGCGACTACTGTTCCCGACCTGATACAACAATAGATTCTATCGGTCTTCTCAAGCGAAGGGTTATAATGTTCGCTGAAATCGAATGCCTGTGCTCCCGCGATGCCCAATATGCGTCTGAGAACCCCTCGAGACTGTTCCTCACTTCTCCGAACATCAAAAGACAGTCGATGGCGTGAAATGATCCGGCATAGGGTCGCGATAGATGGAGATGTGGTGGGTGAACGAGGAAGAACCTGGCGAAGAAAAAGATGTTAGAACAACGGTAAATGCATGAATCACTCACGAAACATCTACGATGCTCTTCGAGAACTTGTAATACCGCCACAACCGCGCTCCGCGCCCCCTCCCCTCCAATCGCCGTTGTCGTTCGGCGTTTCCCCTCACACCCACCAGGTTCATCCGACCGTACCCCAATCTGGGTCTTATCGCGCCTCCCGTCACGTAAGGGACTCTGCAGAGGCACTTGTGGATCCCTCGAATCGTCTTGATCGGTGCGTGCATAGTCGGTCAGTTGGTGCAGCGATCAGCTTGTTCCTCGACTCTTCTAGCCGTCCTTCATGCGCCGTCGTGAGCGTCGTTGGGGTTCATGGAGTTGGTCTAGAGAGTGAGGGTAAGGTGGTGGAGGTTGGTGGTGAGAACCGGAGAGACGAACTGGTCACGAGAGGGACGGCGTAGGCTTTCAAATTTGCACAACATCCACACTTCGGATTGACTCCAAAATTCGTGCAGGATCTGTAGTAGATAGAGAGAATGTAAATATGAGGATTCAAAGAAATCGAGTAGGTTCGGAGGGCTGGAGTGTAGTACTCACCTGTCGCGGTGGCTAACCGCTTGGACGTCGCCTAACATTCCTCCTTCTCTGTGGATGCGTTCAGCTTCATGTGTCGCACGATTGGTCCGTAACATTGGCCGATGGCCCGTGTGCGCTTATGTGTCCCGCCCACCCACACCTCCGATTGCCTTGATACTTCGCGCGATGCCTGTAGAAGACGGAACGATTTTATTCGTGAGTTTTTGAATCGTGAAATCAACCTCGGGGCTCGGAGTGGAGTATGCACCTGGCACTGTAATCCCGCCAGTCGTTTCGTTATCGTCAGAGATTCCGCCCGCCCCGTTGATCCATCTGTCTTCACACTTCAGACCGGGCGTCTTCGGTAAGTTGAGGTCGCCTTTGTGAGCTTTGTAGCCGAACGTTGAACTGAATTGTCGTGCTGACTGTGGTCGCCTTCGAGGAGGTTCTGAAAGATCGCTTGAGCGTCTTGATGGCACACTGGGGTATTGAGATGCTGGAGGAGAGAGGAGGCCGATGTGGCGTCAGGGACAGTATGAAGGTCGTTATTGGACAAAAATGATAAGTTTTCGCATTCAGACGTCGAATTACCGGTGAGAACCGGTTCTGAGTGGTTAGTCTCTTACCCAGGCGTCGGACTTGATCGGCTTCTGCCCATAAAGGGACGCATGGGTAAACCCGATGCTCCGAGCCGTGCAGGATTCCGAAGGATCCCACGCCCGATAGGGAAAGAGGTCCCATAAGGGATGGGAACGAGACTACTGAGTGGTGTGCACCGGTGAAAACCCGATGAGCACCGGTGACAATGATCACCAGTTATCACCGGTGCTCAGCATTTTCACCGATTTTCACCGGTGATCATCGCTCACGTCCCATAACCGGTTCTCACCGGTGACCATGATCACCGGTGTTCACGATTATTCATCGTGAAAGTCGGTGAAGGCTGGTGAACACCGGTGACTCCCCATGATGCACCGGTGAGTCACCAATTTTTAGTGGTGAATCACCGGTGCTCACCGATGATTTCTGGTGCTCACCGGTGAGCACCGCTGCGAACGTAGAGATCGTCGATTTTTGTCCAAAAACCGCCCTCAAAGGGACAGCAAGCCGAGGCGCTTAATGGCAGAGTCTGCCATTAAGCGCTTGCATCCTCGTCACCCACGCACCAGTACAATTGTTACGAATTATTGACCACAGGTCCAGTCTACCTTAGCTGTGCATTATGCATTAGCGAATACAATCATCTTCACACTCAGAATCAATTACACTGGAATGATCGCCATTCGTCATCAGCAAGGCATTCAACTTCGCCTATGAGCCCGATTGAGCCTTGACTGTTAGGCTAGGCTTTCCACATAACTCTATGGGAACTACGAGATGATCCAAGGCCTGCAAATCTCGAAGTATACTCGTACCGACACCCGCCGGTTTATTACGTCGTATACAACTTCTCGGTGACTTCTTGGCGGATGGATTACGGAACTCTCAGCGCATGTTCAAACGTGCACTCAGCCTTGTGGAGGAAGAATTCCAAGCCGCCTACATGTCCCCTCGCTTTTTGTCTGTATGTTGCAGACCATTCCTCAACTGATTTTCAAGGTGCGGAAGAACTTCGAAATGGCATATTTCAGGGAATGCTTAAATGAGTTTGGGGTTGAAAGATTTTGGTGTGTGAAAATGCCCCCCAGACCGCTGCCAGATGAACCTCGAACTCGACACAGTAGGCAAATCCGTCCGTCCGTACGAAGGGGTCCACCTGTTCCGCAAACAACCATGAAAATGCACAGAACACTCAGGCTAATACTGATGTTACAACTGCTGGGACGCGTTCCCCGCCAGTGCCTCCGCCATCTCCAGTCCAACGGCCCTTGGCCGCATTTGAGAGTACAGTGAATCCATCTCCGTGAGTCGACAACGCCCTGCCTTCGCATTCATAATTGACTAATTTTGATTCAAATTTTAACATTGTTGAAATGCCTTCGCGCCATACAACAGCGTTGATTATAGACAATGACTGCCACCATTCCCGACTTAACACAGGTGAGTCCATACATTTAGCGACAATTTTGAAATTTTAAATTGACGAATGTAACGGCTAATATTCAACCAGCGGATGTCGGCCGTGAAGATGGAGGAGCACCTAGGAATACTCATTATCAGCGGCCTGCCGCTTTCTTGAAATTACCTTTTCGAAAAGCCCCTGCGTCTAATTCGTCCACTCTCGTAATTAATGGAGAGCGGAATGGTCCTACACAATTCTCGACAAACCCTAGCCCGGTGTGGTCAGACCAACAGGAACCCAACCCCAACCCCAACGAGACGTCTCGCAAAGTTTACTCTTTCCGGCCATTGCAACGACTTGGATTGCGTCATGTGAGTAAAAGTACTGTGCTTCAGTGAGTCCGTGCTGATTGCTCAAGTCGCTCAAGTACCTTCGACATTTGTGAGACCGGATCCCCAACCGACAGCAGCATTTCAGACCACTAGCTATCAAAATGCTAAGAACGATCACCCCATTTGGAACCACGCCATGGCTCCTCTGGATAGCGAGAATGCTAACCACAGTACTACTCTGGCTGCCTTTCCCCCCATCTCCACACCTCGAGAAGCACCGGGGACAATTTCTGGCACTGGCGCAGCTTCGGAGTTTGATGCACATGCAACAGATGTCTGGCTGGAAAGCGTTCGGCAACAATTCGAGGAATCATCCATTAACATTCCAACAATACCCTGCCCAGTCCTGTTCTTTGCATTCAAAAACCTCGCTTCCAGCGAGATCCACGTAATTGCTCATGTCTCTATCCCCCCGACCATCACATTAAAGGCGATTTTCAATCTAGTCATGAAATCTACCCAGAGTGAGCTTGGAACTTGTCTTGCAACCACCATGTCTGACTGCCTTTCGATATCTTTCTGCGCGATTTTGGATTCTTTGGACGTACGCGTTGGCTTCCACAGTGAGTTTAAGCCGCTATCGAGTCATCTTGCTGTTGATTCGCAAAAATTGTATTGTATGCTAGGTAGAAACCAGCAACGACTGGACCGCTGATCGGGGTTGCCACGAGCGGATGTGGTGGTTGGGAAGCGAAAGAGTGCACAGTCACACAATGACTTCATATCTTAGGCAATAAGCTGAATAAATATTGCTTATGAAACAGTTATGTTTGAGGACTTGAGCTGCGGGTCTCCTTCAAGTTCGAAACATGGTTCGCCTTTTTTTGAATCGTCACATGTTGAAGAACGATAAATCTAAATTCTGATCGTGCTGGTAGTTACGAAAAATAGAAATACATGCACCGCCTTTATGTGTTACCACCGCCATTCCTACGAGTCTTTGTCCTTTTCAGATATACGCGGAGAAAGTCTTCAACGACCCAATCACCCCGGTATTCGTTGAGTATGGGAAACGACTTCCTGGCCTGGTCGTGTTAAGCAAGGGTAGGGTCGCGTAGGATATCTGATACATACTTCGGCGTAGACGATTTGAAGTTTTACTTTGTCCTGCGTTGGGAAAGTCCCGTGCAGATAGAGGTGTTCTGTGGCTAATTCATGGACTCGTTTCTTGGTTGGCGTCAATTCCAAGGCAACATTTGTTAGTGAAGTCAGCTTCACCTGGACATCCTTGTAGAGATCTGCATTCCAGTTCAGTTCTTTCTCCAACGCATACCCGCCACGCGTACGCCGAGTAACCTCGCCGGGAGGTTTGGGGATCAACGGTTTGTTTTCAGAACTACTGGCCGCCGTCGATTTTGCATCGTCCCGACTGGGGTCAGATTTTAGAAATTCTGTGGGCAAGGTCAAGGTGAGAAGGAGTGGGGCACATTCCACTTCGAATCGGCGTTGATGGATTGTGCAGATCGGCGCCATGGTGGTTGACTGCCCGCTCAATGGCCTTATATCTTGTAATCCAGTCTACCTGTATTGTTTACTGCGAAGTGTAGTTTCATATGCGACGCGTCCTGACGATAATTGTCCTTGCTGCCATGCCGATCAATATTAAACATGTAGAACAATTGGTCGTTTCAGGATCATAGCCGCTCATTGTACTATTGTATTCGGATCGGATGCGCATGTACTAATTTATAGAGGTAACCGAATCGTTTCAAGTGATGCTGGCGATCGCCCCAAGAGTATTGACGGTCGAATTCGAACAAGCTGCAAGCCCTCAAACATAATTGTTTCATAAAGTGATGTTTATTATACTTATTGTTTATTTTATGCGATATTTTTGTTGAAGAGGTAGGAAGAACGATGATCGGGTTTCGAGGAGCCGAAGCGGATCTTGGAGGCTGGGAACAATGAGCAGAAGGCTGCACAGCCACATGGCGACAAAAGTGATATCGGGCACGGATCACCCCCCGGTGCATCACTTCGATCTGCCACCATCCGCTTCACGCGCTCATGGCAACTCCGATCAGCGGCCCACTCGTTTCCAGCTACCATAGCATACAATTGTGGTGCACAGACTCTATTGTTAATTATTGTTACAAAATTTTGAACAAATGCAGAGACTAGGAGACGAAACACACACTGCGTGAAAGGGCGATGACCCGATCACTCAAACTCTGGACGTGACATTTTGGTGTCGCCTGCGAAGCTAATGTTCTCTTGCGCCGCGTCTTGCGTACCCTCGGCGTAGGACTCACAGCACCCGACTCGTCCCCCGCACAACACGATCCCGATCCCATTCGAAGGCGACGAAACGACGTTCTGGTTCGCGAAATCCGACATCTCGGGTGTCACTGGTACCGGCGAAGGTATCGACCTGACAACAGTAGCGAGCGAGCGACTCTTCACCGGCCGCAACGGCTGGAAGACGAGCATGGTCTGTAACGCAGGTTCGGGCGGAGACATCGGGCGCTTATGTATAAGCCGGACAGTATTCGGTGGTGGCGGGGGTGGTTTCTTCTTCACCTGACTGGCACCAGGACTGTCGGATTTGAGTACAGCTGATTTGTTCCACTCCTCAACGGTCATGAGCGTCGTGTTGAGGACCTTCCACGGCGCGATCTCCTGGCCAATAAGCCTACCTGCCGCGGAATTCTGCGGCCGAGCGGGCACCACAGACATAGGAACGGGGACTGGAGGCGGGACAGCAGCGGAGAACACGCTGTTCAGCGTCATCGCCGTATCCGCCTGCGCCGATGTCGGTTAGCTGCCCTTCTCGTTGCGGGTCTGCGTGTAGGGACGCAACGAGCTCAACGACGTCGCGCTCGCCTTCGCCTTCGCGATCTTCTTCAATGAACTGTCCAATCTGTGCGGGAAGGTATTCTGCGTATCGTCTTCGTCGCGCTGAGATTGCCGAGGCACGGATCCAGCGTGGTAGGACCGTGGAGACGTGCAGCCTTGAGGTTGAGTCAGTTGATGAGAGACGCAAGGTCGGCGGTAGCTGTTCTACGATTGTCATCACGCCTGTACGAAATTATAAGTCATCCAGCTTCTATTAAATAACTCGAAGTGAAAATGAAACTTACCATCGCCATCGCCGTCCACGATGATTCCCTTCGGTCTTCCCCTCCCAAGCAGCTGGTCAGAGACAGACCTCGGTTTCGCTTTCTTCATCGGTGTCTCATCAACGCGTTCCGGGCTCGCAGCCTCGATAGCAACCACCGGCAACTCTCTCACCTCTCCACCCCCAGCTTCCTCGCGGAGTGGAGATGCACCAGCAGCCCTCGCACCCAAGCCAAGCGTATCAGGAAACGGACTCGCTAGCGCAGCTCTTCTGGCCCTCCTGAAACTCCCTCTGCTTCGTCTCCTTTCTTACCCGTTCCTTCTCCTCTTTATTCTTCTTCTTCACCTCTTTACTCTCTTTCTTCCCCTTCGCACCCTCCCTTATCCTTCGTGCTCCCTTTCGAGCTCTTCAAGATCCCGCCCAACACGCCTACTGGTTCCTTCCCGTCCTTTGCCCGTGGCTCTCTGATGGCCACGCCAACCGCATCTCCCCATCGGACACTGCTCGCCAAGCTCCTCTTCGACTCCCTTCCGCCTACGATGGACTCGCGCGTGATGACAGACGACGCATTGGACACGGGCTACAAGCTCGAGAGATGTACGACCGGGCAGAAGCACGCCGCGCGGTAGTGTCGATGTTCAGCAAGGACCCTGCCGAAAGTCTATTGTAGGCATTGTTGTGATTCATTGCAGAGCCACGCGGGACCCTCTCCCTCTTCTTCTCGTCCTTTTCCAATGGTGGTTCGAGCTCCTCGGAGGGCGTGCCCGAACAAAGTTATATGGACCAACCGCCTAGCTTCGCCATGGACCGAACGGAGCGCGTATTGCTGTCGATCCTGTCGTTGGCTTTTCTCAACCGTCTTTGACTACAAGGAACGCTGGATGAGATTGCGGTTCCTTCGGCGGTAAAGCGGTGGATATCCTGTATCGTGTTCTGGTGCGCCAGGAGGTACGGGTACGGTCGCGATCGTGTTGGCGGAAGCGAGCGCGCCGAAGCCTAGTGGCGTCGAATCTCATCGGAGGGAGGGTGGACGGGGCGTTGGCTCCGCCTCGGGCTCTTTGATGAACGGGCCGTTGCCGGAGCCGGAAGAGTGTGCATGTCGGCGGGAGTCAGTCTCTGAGCTGGGTTGAGGTTCAGCCAATCCGCTTCAATTGATCATCGTGTATTTACCTTTTGTAACGCGCAAAGTCATCCTCTAACTCTTGAAGGACGCGAGTAAGAACTGTCTGCAGGGGTTTGTCTCCGCCAAACAGATCGAAACCGTTCCTTTCCGTCTCGCCAACACTAGAGTCAGCATCGACCCTTCCACGAAACCTTCATCATCGAGATTGTCCGCAGCTTTTGCTGCACGCCTCGCCCATGCAGCGGTGGAAACAGGATGTGTGCAACTGTGCGTCTATGACACGCACAACACGGATTTGGGTTATGAGCTGGCACCGAGAAGAAAAGATGCTCCAAACGTTCGCCGCGAATTTGAGGAAATGTTGTGGTTGTTGGAGGGACATTGGGAATCCTTCCGTCGATCGACCAAGTACATGGTTGGCAGTCGGACATGGCGGATGAGAAGGTCCAACCATTGCTTCACTGTTCTCTCGTGCTGTTTCGGCGAGAAGAGTGGTGGCTTCAACGGTTCCTCTCCCATGGCTAGGCCGGTCCGAAATAGGTGCTGAAAGTCTGCATGACAAGGCGGCACGCTCCGTGGAGTGGACTGTGATCTCTCAGATCGCATCTCCTCTAATTCCTCCGTGACTCGATCAATCTCCTCATCCTCGACGTATCGCCCAGCCTTTTCTAGGTCGACATGCAACCATCCGTCGGTGGCTCGATCGGTTCTGATGGTTTTGTCGACACCTTGTGGTTCCGCACGCCGCTCCGAGTGTTGCCGTGGAAGTCGGGAGCGATTGGTTGTGTTGTGAGAGCGATCTGCAGGTCCACCGTCACGAGGGACGTCCCCACAATGACCCTGCTCTTGAGGAGAATTTGGTGTAGGCTTGGAAGCATCCTTGACGCGCCTTCTCCCCTCCAGCCCTTCTCCGATGACGCCACGAAGAACCTCAAATCCACCTGCTACGTTCGACTCCCAACTTGAGCCTATCCACTTCAGATATTTTGCCAACCATTGTCTGAACGTCAGTATCACGTAGCTCTTGCAGCTCAGAGATCATAACTTGATGAGAGGAAAGCTCAGAAGTGAGACGATTTAAATGATTCCGTAGGGTGGCGATCAACGCTTCAGGGCTAGTAAAAGACGAAAAGGTTATATCACAAACTATGTCATGATGGAGAGTCATACCTTTTTCCTCCTCCACTACATCTTCGTATCTTCTCTCCACTGCAAGGGCGTCATCATAGGAGAACCCCCTTCCTTTTCCTTTTCCTTTACTTCTCTTGCTAGCTTCTCTCTGTGAGCAAAGATAATCTCCTCTCAACGTTGTTTTGAGGGATGGATTTGTCATCGGCTGAGTGGAGAGCGGAAGGCTGTTGTAAGATGTCCTGGAAAGGACAATTGTTTTCGAGGTTTGACAAGTTTCGCGATGAAGCGCGTCGCAACTTTTTCACCGCGCTCGCGAACTGATGCATCCATCTTCCGCTGGCTCGTTTCAATATCCCTCGCAATGTCTTTCGCCATCTTCGTGAATTTGCTCGATCCGCCACCATTCCCGGCGGTGGACGGCGTCGAGGGCTGGACATTGAGCGCAGGTTTCCGTGGATAAGTGTATTGACGAAAGGCCTGGACGAGAACGACGGGTATGCGTGACCTAGGTGGCGAGATGTAAAACGTAACTGTTAGTGGCTGCTCAGAAGTTCAGTTTATGCTGACTGACTATGGCGACCGCCTGGAAGGAAAAATGCATTTGTCGTCTGAGACGGGTGAGGATCATTTTCTTCGAACTGCCGGCAGGCTTGAATATGTTCTGAGTAGGCTCCCGGTTCTAGGGTTTCACAGGTGTGGGGTCAAATACAACCTGCGGTTGTGAGGGCTGTTAATTGAATGAGGTAAACGGCAAGAGTAGCCTGCGTTGGTTATACGTACGCTTTGCTTCCTCCTGGGCTTGAATCGTTCAGAATCGGCACCAAACATACTGGTATCTTGGATGATGCCCTTCATGACTCTTTCAAAGGGGCGATCGGGATCATACTCGGCACCGCTGAGGCTAACATCATCTCCAAATGTTCGTGTGCGACGTGTGGCACCCTTCCCAACAAGTCCTGCGCGGAGAGTCAACGCAGATGCATGGTGAGCTACGGTAGACATGGTGTCGCCGCCGTATGGTTGGATTCCATCTTCATTCTCGGCAGTGCGATAAGAGTACATCTGAGAGTCAACTTCGTAGTCTATGTGGGATCGGTCCGCTGGAATTGCAGGACCATGCGCAAGAAATATAGAGCCATGGTGAGGATTGGGGTCATGCCGTGGGTACTCAAGCGAGTGGCTGGTTTCTGGATAGCCCTGCGCTGAATGGCGACTATGAAAGTTGTCGGTATGTTCGCTAGCTTGTGATGGGTTGGTGAGGGATAGTTGGATGGATATGTCCTGTAGGATGTTCTCGAGTTCTTGCTGTGTTGCTAATTCGCCGTCGCCGTCGCCGATGCCTGGATAGGTGGAAGGACCGTGCCAAACGAGCTCTTGGAGGTAAGCGATGTCGTACGGTGTGACCACAATCTTGCAACGATGAGGTCACTATGAATCAAAAATACACAACCCCTTCAGCTCACCTTGTTCAGGGTATGTCAATGTCATCGCTATGCTCTTCGGAACACCGACTTCGTCAAGCTCCAGGGTCGGATCAGCCGCGAAGGCCGTTCGGACAGAGAAATTGCCTATCAAGTTCCCCCGAAGATGACCTTCCTTGCACTTAGTCGAGCTCGGATACCCTTCACTGGCTGACCAGAATTTTGCAGCGCCACCTTCCTATATAGAACTGGTCGCATTCTGTCAACGTATTCATTACACCGAGTACAGAGACCACTTACCTGTAGAAGCTCGAACGCCGTAGTAACGTGAGCTGGCGCACTTCCTGGTGACATGTGTGCATCCTCGAGGCTCAGATCGATCCGGAGGACGAGGGGGAGGAGAAAACAGCAACGCAGGATGAAGGATACAGCCGCTCGAAGGTAACAGATCGAGCCAGAACAACACACAGCAGGACCACACTCAAGGCTAAGTCATACGGCCAGATGTTGCCAGTAACGATGCGGTGCGTTCAGCTCATTCGGACGATGGAACGTGGGGTGTTTGAGCGGAGAGGTTCGGCAAAGAACGGGACATAGGCGCATCGGGGAGTAGTCGACCAAGGTGAAGAAGTTGGACGGTTTGGGCGCTAAAGTCAACCCCAGCTGGGGTTCCCTCTTTAGGACGAACACCCATGTCTTCGTGAATCGAGGTAAAGTGAGCCGCCCCTAAACAACACGTGACAGTGGTTTGGTTTCGCCTGCTTTCTGCCATATCCATTTTGGCACTCCCCGTAAGATCTACAGACAGTGAGTAATGTCATTCTCGCAAACTCCCTTACCCGCTGATCCAAACACAAATCAGAACGTTAAATCCGCGGATCTGATCGCAACTTCGCTGGTCCCAGAATCTGACTAGACACCGTTCTACCCAACTCACTGAGTTGGATGGCACCGTCTGATTACTCGAACAATCCAATTCAAAGACCTCGTCGACTGTCTTTGTATCCCCGCTTGATGATATACCTGATTTTGAGTTCAGGCGTTCGTCCTCAGGTAAAGCTCGTTGACGACATTATCAGCTACAGATTCGACAAGGACGCTTGGTACGAGGCCGCAATAATGATGAGTGAGCAGGTATATCATTTTCACGTCTACTCGCCCGTGCCTATGCCAATGCCTTCCACAGCACACCGTTTCGGGTTACAGATCGAGCTCGACCAGGCTTAGATTGCGCAAGAGCCGTCGTCATCGACACCCGCTGTAGGGGTTTGAGAATTGACGCAGTAAAATTCAATTCATCGGAAGACTGAGGATGAGCAGAGCGCGTGCCAACATCGACGCCTCTGCATCACCATCCTGCTGAGGGAGCGCAAGCTTTAAGGACCCAGCATCCACGCTCACGCCGACGCCAACCACAACAATACCTTCGCGGCGATCTCACGGCTATTGGCGACACGTCAGGCTCTCAGATGCATCTAGTTCCTGTGACGACCTTTATTAAAACACCATGTGTACTCTGCCCCTCTTTCCATACCCGCTCCTTGATTGGAATCCCTCTCGCAAATATCAAGTATTTTGACACTCGACGTGTTGTCGTATGCGATCCTCACTTATGCTGGCGAGTCCCCGAAGGATTGTACTGTCACCGCGCCAACGTATCACAACGCTACTGGGGATTGCGCTCACTGTTTCCAACGCTCCAGTGGCTGGAATATATCGTACGCAGTGACTTCTATGTTCTCAGCTGTGACTTCCGCAACTGCAAGGGAAGGGTCTTCCAAGCCAACTCGACGATGATTCTCTCAACAGGTGCATCGGTATCGAAGAGAGTGTATCTATCCCACCATTCAATGACCGCTGCCAACAGCAAGAACACTAGCTTTACACAAAAGGCTGCGACGCGCCCACTCGACATCTCCCTCCTTCTCCGCTTCCGCTGACTCCGACGCCTCGGATATCCAAGCCGGCGCCGTTCATGATCTTGTATTGTCCCTGTCTAGAGTGCATTGAATGGCGCGCTTGCATTGTTTGCTCTCGCCAACAAGCCCAACAACTTTGTGAATCCCGGGACGAATCTCATGCGATTATCTCGCTGGCCGCGCGTCCGCGTTGTGGTGCCATGCTTGTCACGCTTAGATTCCGACCCTCACCGGGAATGCGACCCCGTCGTTACTCCTACGTCTCGTACGTCCATCTATCAGTTTTGACACCAACCACATGCTGACCTGATGCTTTTGCGGTGTAGGCATCTTCGCTGGCGCAGGGACTATGAAGATAAGAATGTACCACTCCTGTCGAGACTGAAATTGACAGTGGGTACAATATATTGTGGTATTGGAATGCAGGTTCGTCGATTCTCCCTCCTTCGTTTCGAGGTTGATCTGACGTATCAACTGGTATTGGCACGAATAACGCACCTGCCCATGGACTCAAGATAGTCCGCGCACCGCTCAAGAGATTGAATCCCTCGTGGTCGATAGTCTGCTCTGCGCCGTACCTGCTTCCGTTCCACGCTTGAACTCTGAATCGCCGTCGCCCTCTTCGAATAGACCGACTTCCATGCGCTTCCCGTCCCGTCGCTCCAAGTTCTCGCTGTCGCCATCCATGAGTGACCCGAAGAAAGTGAAGGCGACACTTGAACAGCCTGAGAGGAACTGCAGCCGCCAACGAAAATGCGTATATTCGCATGCACGCAAGTTGTCCGAATGCTCCTGCATACGTGGTGTATCCTTGTCCCTTCGATACGACGACCGCACGCGAACATCAACGGCACCGTAGTTACGACAGTACCGATATCATAGGCCTATACGAAGGACATCGGGACGGATGCGAATACGAATGAGGGGAGTGGTGGGTCTTCAGTATTACATCGCTCGCCGTGACGCTTGTGGTAGACACCAAATATATACACCCTGAACTGCACACATCGTTGCGCACAATTCTGAACTATTTGATGGCCGCTATTGCACTATTTGATTCCAAATAGCTATTTGAACTATTAGACTATGCACTATTGCACTATTCGACTATTGACTATTGCACGATTTGGCTATTTCCCTATTTGGCTATTCCCTATTAGTGGCGCAGTGCCCATGGGACTATTGAGCTCTTATAGCCTATTATAGTAACCAACGGTTGCTTCCAAAACGCGGTAACAATGTATCTAATTTGCATCCCGAGGATAACGTTAATAGATTCTCGGGTATTCAGACGTTGAAGGACGGCGACGATCTCGCTGATGGACGCACGCACGCATTCTGCCACTGGTGTATGCCCTCACATCTTCAATTGCGCCGCACCAACTATCTACCTTCAATGATGCCACAACATCAGGATCGTGCTCCTATCATCCCAATGCGGCTATACATTACATAATATTATCACCTCTTGTACCTAACAACCACATCCTCGTATCGCATCTCTCGAGCCATGTAAACCACACGAAAACCCAACCCAACCGTCCCAATTCGTCTCGCCTGAGCTCAACCATTGACAACATCGTCACCGATACGCCAAGAAGAATAAATATGTATGCATCATAATTCAACTTTGTTTACGCAATACTTATCTCAACTCCATCGGCAGAAGCAACCAGCGACGCTGAATTAGAGGACAGGATCCAAAATGTCCGAGCCGTGCGGTCCTTCCTTACCCACGTCCAAAGATGAAGGATGAAAAAGCCTTTGTATGTATTACGACGCACGCTTTTGCCGTGCATTGCTCACTCATACCCCGCCGTAGAAGCGATACAGCCCAGATAAATGGGAAGATGAACCTGCGAACGTTGAATACATGATGCGGGACTGTCTTGGCAACCGACGTGAGCATGCACAGATGACGGGTATGTACATTCCAAGTTGATACCGCGCTTGTCTCACTTTCATTCTCATCTTCAGAAACGAAAAGAGCGCCGATGACGAATCTCATACGAAACTCTAAGGCGCTCACGTATAGTTAACAAGCATTCTCGCGAACGCTCGGGAGTAGTCAATCGTAAAGCAAGAGAATGATTGGGTAGTGGAATAAATAGAACCGAGTGATGAGATTTGTTAAGTCCACGGCAGCACATACTAATCGAGCATCTACTTGAGTGGGTCTTTCGGAATGGAACAGTACAATGCAGTATATTACGAATTAGATGATGTACAATAGTCGAAATTGCGACACGTCAAATAGAGTAAGGTTGTCAGGCAGCAATCGTCGTGTGTTGATCAAGGTGTGGGCACTGCGCATGTAGCCTGTCCTTAAATGATTGCCCATCTCTTACACCTATGGCCATGACGGTTGTGAGGGACGGGAATAGTTTCAACCAATCGATGATGTGGTCCTGCATTAATGAAACGTTAGCATATGGTAATCACGTGTGCCGCATATTGTCCTGACCTGTTCTTGCCTTTCGAGACCTTTATAAAATCCGAGATCGTTATAAAACGTGTTGAGATATCCTTGTTCAATTGTATGCCGCTTGAACATGAGGCTTGTGAGGTTTACCAGCTTGCACTCTGGACGCACTCGGCGGCTGGCTTTCCTGGAGTAATAAAAAGAGTTGACCACATCGGGAAAATGCACAGAAAGGTGGGAAACACCGCGCGGCAATCGCCCTAAGACTTTCCCGACAGTGGTGGCACTGAGAGATCCGCCATCAGGACGAATGGTAACGTTGTATAAGTTTGTCGGAAGAGGGTCAATGTTTCCAAAAATTGCCAGAAGAAATGGAGGTGGTCCGCCCAGCTCTTCAAGATCAGGCAACGAGATGCTGCCCTTCAGCCAGGACACATGCATCTTCGGAGTCGAAGGATGGGGACTCGATACCACGTCTATCCTCTGGATTTGCCGGTGTCTTCGTAAGAAATCCTCGAAGTCGACCATTTGGATAGTTGCGTCAACAGTGATCTCCTGCAGCGAGGGTAACGTCACGGCCAAGATCCGCTTCATGTCGGAGTGGGTGAAGAGGTTGTTTCCAAAACACAGCGTTCGGAGAGTCGTGGCGGAGCAGATTTTTGCAGTCCATGAGAGGAGACAAGGCGATGTCATGATATCGCCTTCAATTTCGAAGCGGGTGAGATGAGGCATATTGCCTGCATTTACTGATCTCGAGAACCTCTCGTCCTGGTACGGAGCATCTGCAGAGCTTGACAGACGCATTTCACTGCTGTTCATGCGATGCACATTCCCAAGAATGCGGTGGAGCATCACCTGCTCCGTCCCAGATGTTTTCAGAGTAAAATCTTGTACATGTGGACGCGTTGATGGTGCGGGAAGGGATTTCAAAAAGGAGAGTAGGAATTGTGATTCCATGGTAGCCAGGTCCAACGAAGGCGACAACAGACAGGTAAGGTTTCGAAGCTCGGTGTAAAGGTGCGAGCGTCGCCAAATGAGTAGAGCCGAGTATGGGTCGGTCTGTTCGGAGGTCTCAAAGATATGGGGAACTTCGACGGTTTTAAGGGTCAAGGCCCCCCGATCAATCTTGAACCCTACTTCATGCATGTATAATTTGGCAAAGAGGTTGGCGCAAAGCCTATTGAGGCTTGTGAGAGTGCGCAAATCCTTGCGGCGGGTCTTCCCTTCACAATTCTCTGCCACCATCAAGAGAATCTCGTCGGGCAATGAAAGGAGCGTCTCCTTGCGCTAAAAATGCGTTGAGGATTGCGACGCTAATCGAACAAGAACATTTGTACGCACCCGTTTGCCTGGCCTGTCGTCGAGCTCATCACTGCTCTTTCGCTTCTGCGGACGATGAGAAATAAAGTAAGGAATACGCGGTAACAAAACGGATAATGATCTGATACATACGAGCGATTGGGTAGTGTCTATGAGGGTAGCATTGGCCATTCCTGGTTGATCGTCGCCCTTTCGCTTCTGCGGATAGAAGAAAGTGAACAATGCGTGGCAGACGAATGAATAGTGATTCTTACAATCTCGGTGACGACTAGATCGACAGGGGCACGGGGAAACAGTGCGCGACGTTTTGGAGGCCTGTCCTCTATGTCACCATCGCCTGATCGCTTCTGCAGATGGAGGTTGAAATGAGTACTGCGTGGACAAAGTTGAACTATGGTGCATACATATTGATTCCTGTCTGCGTCGATCGGTGAAGACATCGTGGCATCATCGCAGGCAAGTAGCTGCTGCAGTTAATATGTGAGCGACGTGCACGAGTGACAGAATGCGTGCGTACTTACACCAGCAAGATCCAGTGTATCCTTCAACATTTTAATACTCGAGAATTCATTCACATTATCCTGAGGATGAAAATTAGATACACTGATACTGAGTCCTGGAAGCAACCTTACGATTTTGATTCCCTCGTGGGCGACTGGCGAGGACTGAGAGACGGATGCTGCCTGGAACTAAACCAATATATTAGATTCGGAGGTCTAATTTCAATAGGGAGGTTTACCTGGTCCTGCCAGTTCGTGGATTTGCATGGCGCGGATTCTGAGCTCATAGAAGATCCCATTGTGCGTTTGGAGTGTGTTGGCGTTGGCGTTGGCGTTTGTGTTTGCGGATGAAAATGTTTTGCACATGTTTTCTGTGCACCATAACTTATAGGAAAACTTAAACGTCACCAAGACGCGAAGTGCCGAGTTTGAGTGATCGGTTCATCGCTCTTCTCACTGAAAGTGTTTTTTGTTTCTCAGTATCTGCAATTGTTCAAAAAATTGAGACAATAATTAAGAAGGGGTATGCTTCAATTGTGTGGTATGGTAGCTGGAAACGAGTGGGCCGCTGATCGGAGTTGCCATGAGCGCCTGAAGCGGATGGTGGTGGTTGGGAACTAAGATCGAAAGAAGAGCACAGCCACACAATGATGATGCTATATTGGGCACATGCGAGTGATCCGTGCCCGATATCACTTTGTCGTCATGTGGCGGTGCAGCTTCTGCTCTTGTTCCCAACCTCCACCATCCGCTTCGGCGCCTCGCAACCCGATCACCGCTCATCCATCACCTTATATCACGAAAGTTGTCGCATATCATAGACAATAAGTAAATAAATCTCGCTTTGTGAAACAATTATGTTTGAGGACTTGAACTGGCCGTGAGCGGCTCCTTCGCAACATGGTCTTGTTCGAATACGACAACCCGATCACCGCCCTTCTCAACGACCATTATGACGATGTTTTTCGATATTCACAGGACTTCAGCGCGCTCTTGTTAGCCTCAAATAAATACACCTTTAGCAGCATGCTACGGTCACAAACCACCGTACCCAACCGATTCATACTCATCAGACCCGTCCGTACCTCGTTATTCTCTCAGCGACGCGACTCATACATCTATCGTACAAGAATTTGCAATCAAATGGATGTATTGCTCCCAATGCCACATTTCGTCGAGCTAGCTCGCCAACGTTTCGGGGAAGCAGAGACGGCTGGTCACATCGCCGAAAGGCTACACCGTGAAATCACATTGATGTATGTCGTGATATTTTTCTCGTCATTCGTTTTTTGAGCCTCTTTGATAGGTTGAGAGACAGCGCGTGCGCTCCTCGAGTCACTGCCATGATCATACAGTTCATGCAAGGCAACGTGGATAGTATTTTACAACTTCTGCTAGATTTGCCGGACTTGAAGAAACTGGTCGAGCAGGCGGAAGTATTTCTGGGTGGTAGGGGACAGCAGGATCCTATGGAGGTTGACCAACCTGTTCTGAGAATGGGCGAGTCGACGTTGATAGTTCCGGCCAATGATAACCCAGTCCTACCCGACAATGTCCAGTCAAATTTCGCCGACCCAGTAACATTTGACGCACTGAGGGAGATAGCGGGTTTCCTTCGAACAAATACGGGTGTTGGCAACGGAGGCGGAGAAGCTGGTCTTCGAGCGCGTAGAGCAGGGGAAAGGGTGAGGAGGGGGACCAGAACGTCGAGGTGGGAGCTGCGGGTTCTTTATGTGAGCCCAGCAGGCGACCGAGTCATTCACTCGCTTCCTCCTATTTACCTCGTTGTATTCTTTGCAACGCTTGTATTACTCTTAAAATAGGTGTTGTTCAGAAGCGTCGCTCATGAACAACATGGGAAATTCACAATTTACAATGCATTCAGACTAAAGCATTCACGACGAGATTGTGTGGCAAGATGTTTGTACATGTAAGTTTGTTCAGGCTCGAGTTAGGACAGCTTGCGATTGTGGTACGAGGTTGCAAGCTATATCCTCACGTCCTTCGCTATTTGACACGACGTAGTTTACATTATACCAATTATCAATGCAAGTGAGAGAGACCAAAATGGATTGGAATGGGTTCATGCGTTTCGTTCTTCAACACGGCACAGGTTCTCGATGGGCTCATCCCATTCCGAAGTCCCGCCTGCCTGTACGACCTTTGCAGTTTTCTTTCCTTTCGCAAACCGACGCAGAAATATGAGTGTGCCGCTTCTGTCTCCAGCGATCACTACCCCGATGCCGTTCTTGTTTGGTAGAACGGGCTGCAAAAATTTGACAGGCACTGGCAGATCGTAGGTTTTGGCACGCTTGTCCTTACAAGTCAGATCAATCGCCAGGAACCGTGGATTTACGGATGAACCATCCGTGTTCGTCGTTGCATGGCGGCGGTCGAATCGACCGCCTTCGTAGGACATGCTGTCAAAGAACTGAACGACTATGCGATGGGTAGCCATTCGAGCGCATATCTCGGGTTTGAGGAGCCATCTGCCCGGACCTGTATTTGTTATTAGCATTGGAGAAATTTCTCTCTTGTGACACATCGTACCGTCGTAATTCGGTGGAGGAGTAGGAAGCCTCTTTCCCGAATTTACCTCAACTATGTCATCATTCTTGTTCGTATCAGACTCGTCTTCGTGACCAGGATCCCACGCTTGATTTAAGTTCATGTCTTCCGGTATGGCAGCATCGTCGGGGGTGGGAGTGGGTGCGCGAGGCATTTCTGCTGCCGTATACCGCTCCACTAGATTTCCGAAATCCTTCCTCTTGTTTTCGCCACTCAAAGTAAAACCCCCCTCATCCCTATTGGTGAGGTGAATAGCCGTTATCAAAGACAATGGCTATTGACGTACACTAAGTGTTTCTTCTGGTATGATTGTGTAGAATGGTTACAGTCTAAAATAACCTGCACATTGTCTCCAGAAGTGGACCGGACCTCCGCCCAGTTCCCCTTATGATAGCCATTGATGATAATTACACGCTTGCCTACCCACGGGTCGGGACGGGACCGCGCAGAGGCGGTATGGCTGATGCTCTTTCCTCCGGTGATATCTGGCTTGTACGTTTCTACGTAAACTTGAGGGACGGTAATCTGTAGCCTAATGAGATGCGTGTAAGGGCAAAAGAGGAGGCTCACTGGTTCTGAGCCGATGTCGTAAAGGGTGACGTTTGTGCCAGCAACCGCAAGAACAATGCCGGTCTTATTGACAAAATGCCCCACCATCACCCGAACATTGTCACCTGTTGAAAGCACTCTACGAACATGGTCAATTTGTACTTGAACCAAGCCTAACTCCGAAACATCGACACTGAGGAAATGGTCTTCAAACCGTAAAATGATGCCGTTCAGCCCACAATACGGACCGGACATTATCTCCACTCGATCCTCAGCGTGCAGGGCAAGCCTTGCGATAGATGATGTGATCCCCGGATCAATGTTTGCCTCGAGATACGGAAGGACGTCCTCAAGAATAAGTTTATGGATGGGCGTACAATCGTAATGTGGCGCGTAGTGGATCCGGAGACCGTGCTGGAACTCTTCCCCACCCCACTTGAGCGAAAACCTAGATTCATCAACTTCCGCTTCGTCTCTGCAATCCGGACAAGATGCACTCACAAAACAGTTTGAGTCGTTCAAGTAGGCTGGCGTACAACACCACTGGCACGGGCAATTTATAGAGGTAACGGAATCGTTCAAGTGATTCTGGCGATCACCCCAAGAGCATCGGCAGTCGAATTCGAACAAGACCAGGTTGCGAAGGAGCCGCTCACGACCAGTTCAAGTCCTCAAACGCGATTGCTTCATAACGTGATATTTATTATACTTATTGTCTATGATATGCGACAACTTTCGTAGTATAAGGCATGGAGGAACGGTGATCGGGTTGCGAGGCGCCGAAGCGGATGGTGGAGGTTGGGAACAAGAGAGCAGAAGCTGCACAGCCACATGACGGCAACGCGATATCGGGCACGGATCACTCGCCTGTGCCCAATATAGCAGCGTCATTGTGTGGCTGTTCCACGCCCTCGATCTCGCTCTTAACCACCACCATCCGCTTCAGGCGCTCATGGCAACTCCGATCAACGGCCCACTCGTTGGCCTCTGGTATTCACCTACCATAACAATTGTAAGTACGCCGACTCTATTGTTAATTATTGTTATAAATTTTTGGACAATTGCAGAGGACTAGGAAAACAAAGCGTCAAGGGCGATGACCTGGTCAGTCTCAAACGCCGGGCTTGACATTTGGTGACGTTCACGTTATAGTGCACAAATGCATCTGCAGATCAATTTCAACCCCAACGTCAACGCCAACACTACAAACGCTTAATGGGATCTTCTACTGGTATAGGCTCAGCCACGGTATCCGCACCTCGCAAATTCACGAACTGGCCCTCTGAATCTAGCATTATGGTTTAGTTCCAGGCAATTACAGTTTCTCAATCCTCGCCAGTCGCAAACCACGAGGGAATCAAAATCGAATGGTCACAGTTGCTTCCAGAACGCGGTATCAATGTATCTAATCTTCATCCCGAGGATAATATTAATAGATTCTCGGGTATTCAGACGTTGAAGGACAGCGACGATCTCGCTGATGTACGCACGCACGCATTCTGCCAATGATGCCACAACATCGTCATCGATCGACGCCAAGAAGAATAAATATGTATGCATCATGATTCAACTTTGTTCACGCAATACTCATCTCAACTCCATCGGCAGATGCGATCAGGCGAGGCGATGAGTTAGAGGACAGGCCTGCAATGCGTCCGGCATATATTCAACCAAGCATGGTCAATGCTACCCTCACGGACGTTACAGAATCGCTCGTACGTATAAGATCATTTCCATTTTGTTACCACGCATTCCGTACTCTATTTCTCGTCGCCCGCAGAACCGAAGAGCAGTGTTGAGGTCGACGACAGGCCAGGGGAACCAACTCCACACATTTTGCGTTGTTTGCACATACACCAAATCCACCGGAGGCAAAACACAACCCCATAGTGCGTGAAGACGTCCGTATTTGATCAGCATTGCAAACCTCATTTTAGCGCAAAGAGACGCTGTTATCCTTGCCTTCTGAGCTTCGCAGCACATTTTGAAGGGAAGACCCGGGGATAAGGTTTGCGTCCCCTCATAAGCCTCAACCACCTCACCGATTACGGTAATCGGTAAAGCCATAAACCACAATAACATAAAAACTGATGATATAACATTCTCGTCAGACGTCTTTGACGCAGATGGCGGATGGCGGATCTTTTGAAGGAAAACCATTTGCCCCGTGCCTACACTTGGACAAAAGCTGATGCTGCGTAGTTGATGGCTGAGCTTTCCAGTGCCTTGTTGTTGTTGTCAAGTCCGTTAATATTCTTGTTGTGCAACTATACCATGCGCCATTCTAGTCTTTGTTTTGTATTAATCCGACCATCCATTCACTCTGTCTACTGTCATGCCAAGCAGATTTATAAGTCAGGTTGGATAGCCCCGTGGCTGATCATACCATATCACAAGCCAGCAAATGTCGGGAACAAAACCATGCACTATTATCTTAACTTTGTAAAATTTCCTAACGCTTCGAAGGAGCATTTTCACGCACATTTGTTTCATAAAGCGAAATTCACTTATTGCACTAATTGCACAAGATACGCAACATGTTTATTGAAGAGCTTACACGCTGTCCACCCCCAAAATGATACGCCTACGGCGAGCGCTGGGAATCTACCTCGGCGGTGCGCCTTTGTGAATGCACAGCCCAAAGAGGCATCCTGAATGGCTTTGGCGGCGTCATCTGCGACCTCAGCCATCCAGTTATCGTCATGCGATCGTCTGACGAGCGTCATGACCACCCGCCCTTTATGGTCAACGATATGGCGAGGCGTGCTGCAGCCAGCACATTAAGGGAGGTAAATAAATAAATAAATTGGCAGGAAAAAGACGAGCACGCACCGGCCGTCCCATTTCACAAGCGTGAAGCTTTAGCAGGCCTTCGAGCGTGTGTACCTTCCTATCCATCGCTGAGGCACGGGCGCGAGCTCCCATCCAGCCTGTGGATGCCACGCGGAGTTCATCCGAAATGTTGGTGGTGTGGATCAGCTCCGACTCTCGACGCCTCTTCAGCGAAATTTCCTTTACAAAGGGAAGGCTGGGGTCGTCTTGCTCCTCACGTTGCGCTAGATGCCTTTTCTTGCTCCTCGACTTCTGATGCGTACCCGGACCATTCACAGCTGGCTCTGAGTCACGGTTGTTGATCGATTCGTTGGGCTGGATGACGCCAGGGTCTTCCAATGGAAGCTCGTCGTCGAAGTCGCCCTCATCTTCGCGTCGGAGCTCTTCGTTCGTCGCCCGTTTTACGAGTGGTTCAATGTCAATATCCTTTGGAAGGATGACTGGGCTGATCACCCGAGCAAACGGTGAATACGATAGGCCCGCGCGTGTTTAACCCAAGGGTCAGGAAATCGTCCGAAAAAGACACACAAATCCGAACGTCGACGAAGGGGGTTGCCTGTATAAAAAAATACCATGAGCTATGCTAGCATGAAGTGGATGGGCGGAGGGATCTGGTGCAGTCCGACCGGTGTGCCCGACGCGTGCCTCCCGTTTTTCCCAAGTTGGATCCACGCTCGGCAAACGAAGGGCTTGGGCGGACGCATACCAGGTGGTAGGGGTTGAAGATGGAACGACGTACATTCCCCAGACGGACGCGCTCACGGCGGCGCGTCGTGGCTGGTGTTGTGGTTGTCGGCAGGCAAACGACGCGATGCGTTGAAAAAAAATCGCGGTGGTGTGACGCCGTGACGCCACCATGTCGTGACAAACCCTCCTATTTTGCCCACCTCCTCCTGTAGCGGCAATCCGAACTCAAAATCACCCCATGGTGCCTTATGCGACCTACTTGGTGTCCTTTTGTGCATCGCGTATGTCAAAATTTAAGTGGGATAGGCGTCGTACAAGCTGCGCACAGGTATAACGCATATATTGTGCAAGAAGGGTTAAGTAACGGCCTAAGCGTTGTTCCAAAGTAATCCCATTATGATTGACGTATCCGTTTTCTTTGCTCTTTCCACCACTATGGTCGTTGCTACCACGTTAGTTGTCGTCACAGTGTAAGTCGCAGCTTGGGTTGTAGTTTGAGAATTATCGGTCTGATTGGCTGCCATGCTAGTGAATGCAATGGGGATGTCATGGGTGTCCATATGCAGCTGCAATTGTCAACTTACTGCTCACATTCTACAAAATTACCCATTCACCTTTAAGTTAGGAGCCAGTTTTTCAGCCAAAAATACCCTCCATGTCTCAGACTGAAAGATATGAGACCATAAAACGCTAGCAATATTCATCGTAAGGAGAATGGCCAATGCGATCTGCCACCACGATGTCGATGTCGATCTCGGTGCACTGCTTATTCCTTCCTCCGGAGTCGCTTCCTACAAACAATGATGTGTAGGATACCAACTATTCATTATATAATGGCGTACCTTCTTATCGCGAGACCATACTTTGATTTCTGAATCCCCACCGTTAGAACCACCGGTAACAATCATGTATCCTTGACTAGATGTGTGCGTCTGCACAAATCCGGTTATTCAAGAACCATCCGATAGACGATTTGATACTCCTTACCGCAACGGCTTGTACTAATGTCCCTTCTGAAAGCCAGCGTCAGATAAGACATCGCAAACCATGAAACAATTCACCTTTTCCATGGGACAGCGGGGAAAGGGTCACGCCTGAACAGCGATCGAAAACAAGGCATGCACCGTCATCACCGCCTGACACGATGATAGTGCCTTGTAGCGCGGTTGCGACTTGCAACGGAAAATTCCTTGTAATCGGATAGCAAAAACTTCGTTCGCGATCCATGGATGGGAATGAGTAGACATCAATGCCGTTCGACAAATTGGAGACTACTAGGTTGAGACCGTCACATGATAGCGTTGCATGGCCGCTGAGATGTCCATTAGTAACACCCAGTGACGAATTAATGTAAACTGTATACATACATTCTGGTTGGGATCGTTTTCGCCCATTTGATTCCCCACGGATCGATGTTGTAGCAGGCCCTGTTTGTAATTTTAACATTGATATGGTGGATAATCTAACCGACCTACAACTCGTGTGACTCTAAGTAGCCCACAAGGACGCTAGATCCGTTGTCGCAGAAGTTAATGCTTCGCGCAATAAAAGTGGACGTTGGAGGTGAGGGTACAATGCTCGTTAGGTTACCTGCCGGGAGTAAACACAATGTCGTTGCTCCTAAACACGGACTCACCAACGACAGACAATGTCCAAACTTGCGGCGATCCAGATCCAATACTTGCTACTCTTCGATGGATCGGATCGAAAGTTACGCCTTCAATAGATCCGTTGTGCGCCATTGTCATGGAACAAAAGTGAAACGTAGACTGAGAGAAAATAAGAGTAGGTATGTACAGGGTTGAATCTACGCACGTCTTCTTTCCTTCTGTAGATGTGAAGTGATCCGTCGGCGCAGCCATATACAAAACCGGGATCATTGTCCAATCCTAAGGTGATCCAGCATATAGCACTGATCGGCCCGGAGAACGGACGTGAAATGTTTTGCAGCTCTTCCCCGGTCTGCACATTCCATAAGATGAGGGTGGCATCGTCTCCTGCGCGAGATTTGGTGACGTGGTAAATAGGGATATATGAAAGAGCCTCACCACCTGACACAAGAAATTCGCCCTCTGGACTGATTGCCAGCGCATTCACGCTGTCTTTATGGCCAGATAGAATTCTAACCTTCGGCTGAAGATTGACCTATTAGCAGATGATGTAGCTCAACGTCGCCCGGCCTGACATACCTGGGACTTCCAGAGCCTTCGGATGATGGAAGACAAAAACATTAGAAAATTGTGAAGAAAATAATGGGGAGAATATCGATATGCGATGCTATGCTTGGTCGGACTCGAGGTTCTTATACCCCACCAAGCTGCAAACAACTTTATTGTTGCACGACGGGGTCATCGATGGCGGTCGAGAGGATGATCGGGATGTGGAATTCGAACAAGACAAGAGTAGCGAAGGAGTCGTTCACGACCAGTTTCATGATTCGAACAAGACCAATGTTGCGAGGAGCCGCTCACAACCAGTTCAAGTCCTCAAACATAATTGTTTGATAATGAGAGTTTTATTTACTTATTGTCTATGATATACGACAACTTTCGTAGTATGGGTCATGGAGGAACGGTGATCGGGTTGCGAGGCGCTGAAGCGGATGGTGGAGGTTGGGAACAAGAGCAGAATCTGCACCGCCACATGACGACAAAGTGATATCGGGCACGGATCACTCGCCTGTGCCCAATATAGCATCATCATTGTGTGGCTGTGCCCTTCTTTCGATCTGGTTCCCAACCACCACCATCCGCTTCAGGCGCTCATGGCAACTCCGATCAGCGGCCCACTCGTTTCCAGCTACCGTACCATACAATTGTAGCACACACCTTATTGTTAATTATTGTCACAAATTTTTGAACAATTGCAGATACTGAGAAACAAGAGTCACTCTGAGTGAGGAGACCGATGAACCGATCACTCACACTCGGCACTTCGCGTCTTGGTGATGTTTAAGTTTTCCTATAGTTATGGTGCACAGAAACATCTGTAAAACATTTTCCTCCGCAAACACAAACGCCAACGCCAACGCCAACACACTCCAAACCCTTATTACGCAAAATGGGATCTTCCACGAGCTCAGAATCCGCGACCTGCAAATCCACGAACTGGCAGGACCAGGTAGACCTCCCTATTTAAATTAGAGCTCCGAATCTAATATACTGGTTTAGTTCCAGGCAGTATCAGTCTCTCAGTCCTCAGTCGCCCACGAGGGAATCAAAATCGTAAGGTTGCTTCCAGGACTCATTATCAATATATCTAATTTTCATCTTCAGGAAACTGCCAATGAATTCTCCGGTATTAAGACCCTGAAGAACACTTTGGATCTTGCTGGTGTAAGTACGCACACATTCTGTCACTCGTGCACGTCGCTCACATATTAACTGCAGCAGCTACTTGCCTGCGATGATGCCACGATGTCTTCACCGATCGACGCAGACAGGAATCAATATGTATGCACCATAGTTCAACTTTGTCCACGCAGTACTTATTTCAACCTCCGTCTGCAGAAGCGATTAGGCGATGGTGACTTAGAGGACAGGCCTCCAAAACGTCGCGCACTGTTTCCCCGTGCCCCTGTCGATCTAGTCGTCACCGAGATTGTAAGAATCACTATTCATTCGTCTGCCACGCATTGTTCACTTTCTTCTATCCGCAGAAGCGAAAGGGCGACGATCAACCAGGAATGGCCAATGCTACCCTCATAGACACTACCCAATCGCTCGTATGTATCAGATCATTATCCGTTTTGTTACCGCGTATTCCTTACTTTATTTCTCATCGTCCGCAGAAGCGAAAGAGCAGTGATGAGCTCGACGACAGGCCAGGCAAACGGGTGCGTACAAATGTTCTTACTCGATTAGCGTCGCAATCCTCAACCTATGTTTAGCGCAAAGAGACACTCCTTTCATTGCCCGACGAGATTCTATTAATGGTGGCAGAGCATTTTGAAGGGAAGACCCGGCGAAAAGATTTGCGCACTCTCACAAGCCTCAATAGGCTTTGTGCCAACCTATTCGCTGGACATTATATGCATGAAGTAGGATTCAAGATTGATCGGGGAGCCTTGACCCTTAAAACAGACGTCGAAGTTCCCGACATCTGTGAAACTTCCGACACTCTCCCAAAGACCGACCCATACTTGGCTTTACTCATTTGGCGACGCTCGCACTTATATACCGAGCTTCAAACGCTTACTTGTCTGTTTTCGCCATCGTTGGATCTGGCTACCTTGGAATCGCAATTCCTACTCTCCTTTTTGAAATCCCTTCCGGCACCATCAACGCAGCCATATGTGCACCATTTCACTCTGAAAAGCTTGGGGACGGAACAGGTGATGCTCCACCGCATTCTTGAGAATGTGCATCGCATGAACAGCAGCCAAATGTGTCTGTCGAGTTCTACTGACGCTCCGTACCATGACAATCAGTTTATGAGAGCAGTAAAGGCAGGTGGTGATATGCCTCATCTCACCCGCTTCGAAGTTGAAGGTGATGTCATGACATCACCTCGTCTCCTCTCATGGACTACAAAAATCTGCTCCTCCACGGCTCTCCGAAAGCTGTGTTTTGGAGACAACCTCTTCACCCACTCCGACATGAAGCGGATCTTGGCTGTGACGTTACCCTCGCTGCAGGAGATCACTGTTGACGCAACTATCCACATGGTCGACCTCGAGGATTTCTTACGAAGACACCGGCAAATCCAGAGGATAGACGTGGTGTCGAGTCCCCATCCTTCGACTCCGAAGATGCATGTGTCCTGGCTGAAGGGCAGCATCTCGTTGCCTGAACTTGAAGAGCTGGGTGGACCAGCCCCTTTCCTTCTGGCAATGTTTGAACACCTTCATCCTCTTCCGAAGGATTTGCACAGTATTACCATTCGTCCTGATGGCGGATCTCTCGGAGCAACCGCTGTCGGGAGAGTCTTGGGTCGATTGCCGCGCGACGTTTTCCGCCTGTCCGTCTATTTTGCGGAGGCGCTTGACGCGATTTATTTCTCCAGCAAAGCCGGCCGCCGAGTGCGCCCAGAGCGCAAACTCCTTAACCTCACTAGTCTCATGTTCAAGCGGCGCACGGTTGAGCGTGGATCGCTACAGTTTTATAAGTCTCTCGAAAAGGAGCAACAGGTCAGGACAATATGCGGCACACGTGAATACAACATGCTAACGTTTCGGTAATGCAGGACAACATCATCGATTGGTTGAAACTATTCCCGTCTCTCACAACCGTCATAGCCATAGGTGTAAGTCATGGGCGATTATTTAAAGACAGGCTATATGCACAGTGCCCCAAACTTAATAGACACACGACGATTGCTGTCTGACAACCTCATCCAATCTTACATGTCGCCATATCGGCTATTGTAGATCATATCGAATTTGCACCTATTCCTAATCACAATGTACTATTCAATTCCGAATGACCCACTCAAGTGGACGCTCGATTCGTATAGGCTGCCGTAGACTTAAACCCCCTTGCTTTGAAAATTGTCGACCGGATATTGTTGTGACAGATGGAAACCTCCGCACTCGGTTCTAATTATTCCACTGCTCAAATTGTTCTCTCGCTTTAAGGCGTTCAAATTGATCACTCAAGAGAGTTCGCGAGAGTTCTTGCCAACTGTGCGCCAGCAAATTCCTTAGAGACCTCTCAATATCCATTCCACTTAGTTTTTGAAAGAGAACGCTTCATCTATTAAGGGCCAGTGCGCCAAGAGTAAGCGGTATCACGGGGATGTTTGACGTGATTAGCGATCGTAATTGTATATACAGCGCCTAGCATGGCGCCTGAAAATATCGATTCTGCCCTCGAGTTCTACCTCAGGGTTTCCTTCCTATTTCTACAACAGTCAGAGGTGCGTCGTTTTGTACTGGATGCATGGTTGAGGTTACCTGGGTTGGATATGAATGTATTTACTCACAATAACCGTGGAGTCCTTTACCGTCCATAACCAGTGGGAATAAAGAAGTCGTAAGTGGTTTGCCTGGCATGTTGTCCATGTCATCATGAATCTTTCGCTTCTGAAGATGAGAAAGAACGTGAGGCAAAAGCGGCACCAACATGGAAAATGCATACAAGCCGTCCGTCAATGTTCACGTCGGTGGCCACGACAGGTCCGGTGGAAAACCATACGGACGCTTTACGGGTCTTTCTGTTAATTGATCCGGCTATGTCGCTTCTACGGGGATGAGTGAGCAATTCACGGTAGAAGCGTGCATCATCATAGGTTAAAAGGGACTTTCTTCTTTCACGACTAAAAGATGTCGCAGTGACATGCGACGCTTTATAGGCATGACCTCTAAGTCATCGCGCCTGTTCACTTCTGCAGATGAATGGGAATGAGCATTACGTAGATAAAGCAGAGTTATAATTCATACTTGTATTTTTGTATCGTTTTTGTGGGCATCGATCGGTACGTTGTGGATTGAAGGCAGGTAGCAGCTGCAGTTAAAGATGTCAGCGACATTCACCAGTCACTGCGTTTAAGGCCTCAGTAGTCGAAGTTGGAGTAGCGACGAAAATATTCGGTAGTCACACCTAGCCATCGTGAGATTAATAGGTCACATATCAGGACGACGATTAGATGTGAACAGGAATGGTAGTCTTTGCTAGATTCGGATGAGGCTACCCAATCTAATCAAAATCCGACTACATCGTCTGTCAGCAACTACAGCTGCGTATAACGAACGACATTATCTGCCCTAGTCGCACCTCTCGGTCTAGGATACTTTTCAACAGCTACAACAACGCTGAATAGGTTGAGAAGGGCTTCCAACCCACCATCACGTCATCATTTCTTCAAGTCCGTCTGAACTTGGACTTGTACCACCATGTTGCCTGAACTAGGGAACTCGAAATTGGTACATTTTACATCACTCAATAACCGTACTACAGCCATACTCACTGTTCTGTGGTAGCCGGTAGCAACAGCAAGGAGGACGTGCCAGGTCTTCGCACTTACGCCAATTGTTGGCAGGCGGACAAGAACGGCGTTGGGTACCAATCAAGCGATCGAAGAAGAAGGTAGGACACGATCAGGCTCTCAGAGGTGTCCGTGATCTAGACCTATCATCTCCAGACCAAGTCGTGATGCTGTCTCGCACCACCGAGTTGGTTTGTGAGGCTGGGGAGGTAAGGCGAGTGGGTGCATTGCGATCCATGTCCCATGGCTGACTGTGAAGCCAATTTCTTTTGCCAGGGGCCAGGTCCTATCGTTCTCACTCATCCTGGCCGGGGCGAAGCAGATTTTCAAGTCAAAACACAGTTCGTCTGTCGTACCATCGAACAGCGGGGCGGTTGGCCATGTCTCGGCTCGCGGTGTGTTTTCTCTCTATCAACATTAATTCTATTGTTCACGGATCATTTAGATGCATTATGAATGCTCCTAGGATGCGATTACAGGTTTCTCGACATGTTTTACCACATGGGAAGTCAGGTTGCGCACACATTCTTGAAGACCCGGCAAATATACGGATGCGCGCTGGGACACTTAGATATCGAGGGTATGTTGTCACATTTCACGGCATTGATCTAAACATCCCAACTTGATTTGCTTCCTTTCTCGCCCTGCAGTCCGTATATCATCTTCGTCTCTGACGATCGAACCGACTGTGACGGATATCGACCACAAGGCCAATGCCTCGCCTCCGAGGCCACACCTGGTTCTCCAAGCAGACCCGAATTCAAGAGTAGCTACACACGCACATGTGATGGAGGTGCTCGTGGAAGACGTTTTGGATGGTAACAAGAAGGTGAAACGCTCTGAAGGTGTTGCGTTTTGTCGTATGTCTTACCTCACTCGACCTCATCACGGAAGGCTGATGTGCGGGTTTTTGTAGCTGACGCGGTCCATACGCCTCCCATGCGTTTTTTCTAAACACGTCGTTCTTGCGTAGCTGACAAACTCCCAGATTCGTCTCCTCTCTGGCGTCGGCCAGGTTGCCCACCTCGACCTTGTGTGTTAGGGAACGAGGTTTATTTTCTATATATCCCACCTCATTCCTACAATTCATCAGTATGCTCACACACTCCTTAATTTCTACATGGTCAAATCAATTTACCATTCCACACTCCTTCAAATACATGTCACATTCATATGCACAGTCACCAATATTCCATTACGAACCCCTTACGATTGGAAATGCTATACGACATTTATACGACACATCCACGACTTTATCATGATTTTCCCATGATTTTAGGCGACTCTCTGCCTTTTCTACAAGTTAAACCATGCATTTCCCTCAATAACCGCCGATTTTAGGTATTTTGGCCTCCAGAAATTAGTTACAACACTCCAAACTGTTCTAACTATTTCTTTCAACAAGTAACAGCATTTCTAGACCATTTGGACGGTCCATTTACGTTCAATACTCATTCTAGGACATGTTCTCGGTCATTGTGGCTGAGAATTACTTGTTTGGGACAAGATTCTTGTCGCTTTCCCACGCCACTTCACCTCGGCCTCGGCCACTTGTATGCTTTCCCCCTTGGCCTCATGGCTTCCCCATGCTTCCACATTCTACCAGATGCTTGCCTAGGATGTCCTCAACACTTCCAGAGAGTTCTGTGACGTTCTAATGACTCATAGTACCTGTTTTATGCGTTTTCCCCCCAACTTTTCCCAGGTGTGGCTGAGTCACTTCCTTTTTCGGTATCTCATGACTCTTATGACTGGTTCGAAGGCCCAGGATGACTTGGAAAAGGTTCTATTAGGTTCTTTTAGTAGTTCTACGCCGCTCCCGATGTAATGAGTCATTCAAGTAGCATACATGTATTTAAGGAGGCTGTTTTGCTCAACAATAAATCACCTTTCTTATCCACTAACCACCACCATCGCCCCAGCGGTTCTGCTACAGTCCCTAGTCGACTACAGCTTGTCTCCACTCATACTAAGACGCTTACCTTGGTATACCCTCGAATATCAAGACGCTTTCCTTGTATTCACCCTCTTCAGAAGATTCTACCTGTTGAGACTCAGAGAAGTAGATTTTCGTTCAGTATCTCTTGTGATCGTCGTCCAGGCTCTCAAGTAAGTACTCATTGACGTCTCCTTCATCTATTGTAGTCATAGTTTAGCTTAGAAGACCTTCCTTTGCCTTACCTTGACCGCTCCATTAGTATACTCTTGTGTCACCCTTAGAGTACACTTTCCTTCATCACCTTCTTGTCCATCGTCTAGACACTTTAATTAGTCGTCCTAGTCGTTGAACACGTTCATCTTTAGTCGTAGTATAGCTTAGAAGTATTACCTTTGCTTCACTTTGACCTCCTTTAATAGTATACTCATTCTCAACCTCTTGAGTCCACTATTCCCCTCCACCTCCTGTTCATCGTTTGGACACTTGCTCTAAGCGTCCTAAACACTCTCAGATTAGTTATTAGTTATACCTTTACTCATTCGAAGACCTGTACTATTATTCTTCGACGATTAGATAGTGTATTCAAGACTTATATCTAAATACACTGTTTTACTACTAACTCTTCTCCCATTTATCCAGAAGTGCTCATTAAATTCAGAGGACGTTCCAAACGTCGTCTCTATCTGTTGGTACTCTTAGGCAACCATTTCCCTTACTGTCTACACCGCTCTAGCCGATTATTCCTCTTCGTCTTCTGGAATATTCATTCAACCCCTCCTCCACCTCTTTTGTGAATCACCAAGCTCCTTGTGTACTGAGATCTAGAGAAACGGCACCTCTTTTGCTCAGACTTAGTAGAATACATTATATCCATTCACTCATCAACGCCTAGTCGATTGTTCGACCTCAGTTAAGTTTATCTTACTGTAACTGTTCATTCAAAAGGTAGAGTGTTCTGGTAGTGTTCTGCTTAGTTATTCATCGTCTCAGGACCACCTATCACCCTCTCATTGCCTCAGACGACTCTATTGAACACACATATTCGTTTACGAAAGGTATTTCATTATATCACTTGTGTATTCAATTATCTACACCAATAGTCATAAAATCACGGTTCTATAACATTGTGGACCAAACCGTCGTCACCATCATCTGTCAAGTCCAGCCGGCATCTCCCTCATCTGGCTTCGCTCGCTGTCGTTCGGCATAAGATGAGATAGATCGTCGCGCTGCCACGGTGGAAGACGAGTGGGACTTGGCTGCTCACTGCAAATGTACGGATCCATTCACTCCCCTTTTCTCATTGTCCTTACATGTGTTTTTGCGATACAGGCATCTGCTGGTTGAATTTCAACAGATCGCGGGGACGGCGGCATTCGTGAAGATCCCTCTCCCCAAATTGTTCCTTATGTCCGAGTTCTCGACAGGCGTGAAGACCACTCTTCCGGAGAAGATGCAAGATTTATGCTTTGCCGTTCTCGAGGAGCAGCATTCTGGGAGTGAGTCTATTTGCTCAATGTGTTTCTACCGATGTATGTGATTCATGCATTGGTCGATTTTAGAGCATACTTGGTAGTGTAGGGCCGATGCATTGCACGGCCAGACGATTCCATTTTTTTTGTGGAAAACAAGTGAGATTTTCAATTATACTAAATTTTATATTGTTCTAACCGGAAGGGTAGTATGACGTAGCACTTCACGACGATTGTCGTTAAGTGCTACGTCATAGCTCTCTAGTGCGTCGAAGCATTCACGAAGCTAACAACACCTCGTTTATAGCATTCGTCGAAGGAACATCGCCCGCGCAAAGCTTGTTTATATTAGGACATGCTAGCCACACGATCACACTGTTCAACAGTGTGAAGTGGGGCTCGTTTTTCAGTCCTCCACCTACTCAGACCTTGCAGATACCATCCGTCCGAACCACACGACACCTCAGGATACCCAAAGCGTCACAGTGGATGGTGGAATGGAGTTCAACATGTTCCTAGATTGCCCAGTAAGTTGACTTCTGTAAATATTCCGATTTTGCACTTATTTTGCGATCTTTTGGCATCCAGTACCTTCAGATACCGCTCATCGGATTCCTCAGACACCTTGCGATGCCAAATTCGACGCACGTTCTGCCATAGAGTGTGGAGATAAGGTCCTAGATCGACCAGTGAGTACACTTTATTATTTATTCCGATTTTTCGCTGATCTTACTGTCTTCCCCCATTGAGACTAACCGGACATCAGACCCCCACGACACCTTGAGACACCAAATTCGAAGCACGGGCCGCCGAATAGAGTGCGAATAAGGTACCAGATCGACTGGTAAGTTTGTTTGGAATATATTCCGATTTTTACTCATTTTGCCATCCAGAACCTGCAGATACCGGCCATCGGAGACCTGGGACATCTTGCGACACCAAATACGACGCACGGGCTGCAGGCAAGAGTACAAACAAGGTCCTAGATCGATCAGTGAGTTGAATGCATTATTTATTCTGATTTTTTGCTCATTTGTTATCTTCCCCCATTCAGACTATGCAGATACTGGCCATCAGACCCCCATGACGCCTTGAGACACCAAATTCGACGCACGGACCGCCAAAGAGTCTTGGGGAAAGGTCCTGGATCGACCGGGAAGGTGAGTTCTGAATATATCCCGATTTTACGGCTATTTTGCGATCTTCTGCCATCCAGAACCAGCAGATATGAGCCATCTGAACCCCAAGACACCTAAAGACATGAAATTCGACTCGCGGACTGCCGAAGAGGGTAGGAATGAGGACCTGGATTGACCAGGATGGTGAGTGCTGAAAATATTCCAATTTTACACTCATTTTGGACCTCCTCCTATGCGCATACGATCCGTTTGACCGTCATAACCCCCCGTGACAAATAGATCAACTCACCGAAGATAGGAAAGAATGGAAATGAAATGACGTTGGAGTGACGGTATATAAATCGTATAAATTGTCTGCAATCTCATCATTAGCAACCTATTATATATCAAACAGAATAAACGCGTTACCTAGGCGTGTCATCTCCTCCTCGTCCGCAGGTAGACGATACACTTCGCAGTACGTGTTAACGCGGCGTCCGTGCTCGGTCGTGAATGCTTGCGCGTAAACAGACGATGTCACCGAATACACACTCGGTGCAGGCGACGGCGAGCGCGTCGAGCGCGGAGGTAGCGCTGGTTCGGCCAAGGTGTGTGAGCTGCGAGATGCACGATTGCTAGATTCTGCAGAAGTAGAACCAAGGAGGGACGAGAGCTCGCTGCTGTCGTCCATGTCTGGCTCCGGCTTCATGGCGACGTTTGTGGACGTGCTTGCTGCTGCATTGCTGTTGATGACGACGACGATGCGACTAACAGTGAAGACGAAGATGAAGACGAGGAGGAGGAGGATGCCACTGCGTTCGAGCGCGGCATGCTTGTCTTTGTCGAGAGGGAAGATGAGTTACCGATCCACCGGACCCCAGACGACACCAACCAAGCTTAAGGGCCGCGGATTGCCTCTGCCCCCAAGGTTGAGGTTTCACCTCTGTCTGCCGATGCTCAGAGAAAGCGCGCCGCAGGCGTGAATTGCGCGTTGTCTGCGTCTGATGGATAATAGTTGGGAGAGACGGGCTTCCTCTGCTAAGTTCCCCAATTGTCGCCTTCGTTCCCCTCAATCCATCATGGTTCGCTTGAGCGGTTTGGGTGGTAACGTCATGGAAGTTGAAGCTTCCAGGATATCGGTGTGTTTGGTCGGAGGGTTGCTCATGTTTTCCTGGATTGGAGACTCGGCTTTTGGCTGAACGGATGAAGGATTTTTACGCTACATCTGACTATGTATGTATGACAGTCCGTTATGACGGTCCATTTGTACATTTAATGTTTTGCGCAAAATGTTTTTTTTCCGCAAGGTTTTTGATGCCAGCATATTTTTTGGCATGGAATGCTTGCCCACTGTATGCAGGGCGGTCCAGAGCAAAAGGACTAGAAAGTGTGGTGCTGCACACGTCAGGGTCCACTTCAGCGCCTTCTCCTGCTTCCCTCACCTCGGCGTGCTAGAATAGATATACCAGCAATCCGGGTTGTCGTATTCGAACAAGACCAAGTTGCGAAGGAGCCGCTCACGACCAGTTCAAGTCCTCAAACATAATTGTTTCACAAAGCGAGATTTATTTACTTATTGTCTATGATATGCGATAACTTTCGTAATATAAGGTGATGGATGAACAGTGATCGGGTTGCGAGGCGCCGAAGCGGATGGTGGAGGTTGGGAACAAGAGCAGAAGCTGCACCGCCACATGACGACAAAGTGATATCGGGCACGGATCACTCGCCTGTGCCCAATATAGCATCATCATTGTGTGGCTGTGCCCTTCTTTCGATCTTGGTTCCCGACAACCACCATCCGCTTCAGACGCTCATGGCAACTCCGATCAGCGGCCCACTCGCTCGCCTCTGGTTTCCACCAACCAATACACAATTGTAGCAGACTCTTCTTGTTAAGTATTGTCTCAAATCTTTGAACAATTGCAGTGATTGCGAAACAAAAAACACTTTGAGCATTCGAACGTTCATCTAAGTATTTTAAATACAGCAGTGAAACGATGCATCTATCACATCATGTCCAGGTGTCAGTGCGAAATCTGCTGCAAAATCAACGGTCCAGACGGCCGAGAGTTCAATCGCAACGACATTCGACGTCACAAGAAAGAACTAGTAAGCAGCCGATTATTCAAAATATTCAGGAGCCTCACATATCTTTGGCGCAGGGTCGGAAGAAGGAGGCGCGACCGGATGAAGAGACGCCAGTGGCGGTGGCCCAGGAAGGCCGAGGCGACTCTGACGTCCACCAGTTCAAACCCGAAACTAACAAAGCGGATTCTATAGCCCCCGCACAGGCAGCATCACCTACGGCCACTTATATGCCGTCGTCTGATCGGGTGCAGTCAGAGATGTCGGCACAGCAAAGCATCCACGACGATTTGTGTCTGATGGACGCTGAGCTGTATCTACGAGCAAACAACATTAAAGTGCTTCGGGAGAAATCAACTCACCACACACTCGATGTGTCGATCGAAATCGGGCTGGTGCAGGAGCGGGAATGGCTAGATTCCACATGCAAATATGTCAATAACCTGAAAGCCATCGGGGATCAGTCAAACAAACTTATCGCGAACGCAGTTCTTGACACAATCGCCCGCCAGACAGAAGAGCTCCAGCAAGTGAAAGAGATTGTTGAAAAGAGGGCTGCAGCCGGCGAGCAACTAGCTAAAGAGTTTGACACTGGTAAATCAATCGCCATTGAAGGATTTGACTTATATACTCACATAACCAACCCGCAGCTAAATACTTCTCACACCCGCTCGACTCCGCGCACCCCATCTGCACTGTCAGCATGTTAATTGCGGTGGTCTTGAATATCTTCGGACACGTTGCTTACCGAATGTGCAACATGACTTTACAGATGCTGCAAGTGCTCATCGAAGTAGCGCTTACGACCGGCAGACAACCAACGCCCTTCGAAGAGGAATTAATTCACGGATTCCCGAAAGACTTTCGCACCGTACGCAAAAGATTCGATTTGGACCCTGAAACAACGACCTATGCGACCTGCCCAAAGTGTTGTAGTACGTACGAGCCGGTCCAGGAAGGCAAGATTCAGGTCTATCCAGCCAAGTGCAAGTATAAGCGAACAGCGCGGAGTAAAGAATGTGGCGCACGCCTCACAACTACGCAAGTACAGGACGGCGAGAGCATTCGAGTGCCTCTTCGACCGTATGTCGTGCAACGGTACGAATCTTTCCTTGGGCGGCTTCTCAGTCGTCCGGGTATGGAGGCGGCTTTGGAACGAGGGAATGCCCATAACGAGGGCAAGTTTATACGGGATATCAAGGAGGGTACGGCGATGTCGGAACTATTGGGACCAGACGGGAAGCCGTTCATGACGGGAACTAAGGGGAGCGAGTTACGGTTAGCTTGGAGTTTTTCAGTGGATTGGTTCAATCCATTTCACAACAAAATCGCCGGAAAATCAGCTTCCGTTGGATCCATCGCTATGGTCTGTCTCAATCTTCCGCCCAGTCTTCGATACCGAAAGGAGAACATCTATCTGGTCGGTATCATTCCTGGCCCGAAAGAGCCGACAGTCGATCAAATAAACCACTTCATTCGGCCAGTTATAGATCAATTTCTTCCCTCCTGGGAACGTGGAGTTCGTTTTACCAAAACTCACGATCACCCCGAAGGACGCATAGCTCGCAGCGCGATCGCAGCCTTGGTTTGTGATCTGCCTGGAAGTCGGAAAGTCGGCGGCGGCGCCAGTCATGCGGCCACACGGTTTTGCACTCTTTGCCATCTAAAGAAGTCCGATATCAATAACGTTCACTGGGAATCCTGGAAAAAGAAGACATATCAGGATCACATCACTGCAGCCAATAAATGGCGAGACGCACCCACAGTCAAAGAGCAAAACACGATCTTCAGCGATTACGGTATACGTTGGTCGGAGTTGTTGCGGCTGCCGTATTTTGACCCAACCCGAATGGTCGTGGTGGACGGAATGCATAACCTGTTTCTCGGATTGGTTCAATTTCACTTTCGAACTATTCTCGGGCTGGATGCTTTTCAAGCTACAGGGGCGAATGAGTTCACGGGGGATGAGGAGGAGGCGGAGTTCATTGATCCAAAACAGTTGATTAAGGCTCGGAGGATATTTACGTCGAGCTGCACACGTGCCGATCTATCGAAGCTCAAAATATGCGTCCTTAAAGCATTATGCGAGGAGAACGGGATTGATCTGCCTAGCGTGGCGAAGGGGGAACAAAGGAGGAAGCTTCCTTATATTTTGGCTTTATTGGTGAGTTTATCGACCTCCCAGGTGTACCGAAAGTGACCATCAGCTCTTCAGTCGCATGACAGCACACCGAGAAACCAGGAGTCTCCTCTTGCGCATTCGAAAATCGAACCGGTTTGTGACGCAGACGGAATGCCCTTGGTGATCGGACTAGATGCTGTCGATGACATTATCGCAGATGTCAAAACTGCGAAGGCGAAGGTTTCAGTTCTTTCGAAAGCGGAGGTCGAGAAAATGCACAAACACATCGCGGAAACTATACGCCCGGTTTGGAATGCCGCCCCGCCGTCCAATCTAGGCGAAGCAGGGCACGGGAAACTCAAGGCTGATGAGTGGCGATCCACAATCGAGTTTGATTTACCCATATCCTTGGCTCAGATATGGTCAGGTTGTGAGGACGGCGAGTCCGAGGCTGACAAACGGAAGCAGGACCTTTTAAACAGCACCATGCTGCTTGCCATGGCAATTCGGTGGGGAACGTCGCATAGAACCTCACAGGACCACGTCGACAGATACATGAAGTACATGAAGGCGTACCTCACCAGCCTTCTGGAGCTCTTTCCTGGTCTTACACTTGTTCCTAACCATCACAATGCTCTTCACCTCGGAGACGTTCTGTTGCGTTTTGGGCCAATACATGGCTCGTGGATGTTTCCGTTCGAGAGAGTCATAGGAGCTTTGCAGAAAGTCAATATCAATAGCAAGATGGGTACGTCTGTGGACCGTACACTTGGTAACCTTTGACGAATAAGATTTAGGTGAACTCGAGAGGACAATGGTGGAATCCTTTTGCGCGGAGGTTAACGTCACCGCATACCTGCAGCGTTCGAATGCCCCGGACGTTCTTGCGAAGTGTTCGAAGATTTTAGAATCTTGCTGCGACAAGGACCAGCGCGGAACCCTTTTGACTGATATTCGCTCTTTGTGCATTGGCGAAAGTTCTGAAGGCGAGCCGTCGGCGGAGAAGAAATGCTACGAAGAAATAAAGTGGGAAAAAAGGGTGGAGTTGGACGATGACGTCTGCTCAGCGCTGCTCGCCGAAAATCGCAGCCTGACTCCAAAACTTAGCACCGGCTCGCATGTTACTGGACCCGTCTTCGTGCATCATCGGTATACTATCAAAGGTTTTGCGTTTGCTGACTCTCGAACGTCGCCACGACACAGCACCATCTTCTTCCAACCCGATGAAAGCGCCGAGTTGATCCCGGGAATAATTCGGCAAATCTTTTCCATCCAGAGCCCTGACGAGCACGGAGATCTCTTCTCAGAGAAGTATTTCTTTGTTATTCACCGATACCTCCCCACAGATGAGTTGCTAACCAAGACCTTTGACACCTACGCTGACTTCGGAGCAACGATGTGGTCTTCATCATTGTCTGAAGTGCCCGAGGTGATCCCAGCTGCACGGCGTGCGTACCACGCAGTTCACCGTCGATGGGACGCACATACCATGGTCATGAAACCTTTGAATCGGGTCAGTAGCTCACTAAAGTCGCGTCTTAACACTAATGAGCCCACTTTGGTTTGCAGGATTGTTGAAAACGAACAAAGTCGAGATATCCTCGCTTTCACGCGATGTGTTTTAAATGTCGTAATTGTCGTACTCTATATGAATTGTGCATCGTAATTATTTTCCCGTGTCGCTCATTGCATTGTTTCAAGTCCTACGGCTCAAGGAATTAAATGACGAAACCGAAACTTCGATCTCGACATATTGATCTTGCCAAATGCGCAGAGTTATCGCTGTCACCAGTGCAGCACTGCAGCCTGCAAAGAGTTTGAAAAATGCGAAGAATGAACGAGACATATGACATACAGACAATGGAAGGTAGTGCTGTCGCCCATGTAAAACCTCAGTCGAGAGTGACCATCACGACCAAATTTATTTTATTCTACTTATCCCCTTGCTCGCCAAGGGGGGCATAATTACGTAAATGACCAAGATCCCGACGGGTTTCTCCGAGATCTCTCCGACCAACACGTGGGAAGTGACATCACGCGCAAAGTTCCAAACGACGCTATCTCGACTTTAGACAATGTTTGCTTCGTTCCCGGTGGACGTTCCGGGGACCGTCTCATTGCCGCCAATGTACCAACCTCCTCGTCGCCGGAAGAGATCACACTGTCCATGGTAGGCTAAATCGACACTGACGGTTTTTGGGGTACACCTTGGCGCCACGACTCGTGCCCCTCGAAAAGGCTGCCATCAAATTGTACCTTTTTTTGCACCCGCCGACTCCCGCTACAAACTCTTCGCTCAGGACTTCCCCAAGTGCCTCGCCAATATTGAAACACTGCACAAGCGCTCCACGAAGCTCAGTGACAAAGGAACACTTGTGTCTCCTTTCAAGAATGGCCGTCTTGTTGTCCCTCATCCGTTATTCTCTCACTGGACGCATTGTATCGGATTTCCCGGGAAATATTGTAAAGATGTTGTAGAAAGTCGTTAAATATTTCCTATTGTGACCAAATTAGGCAAGGTTGAGCGTCTTTCTACAATATTTCCATCATATTTCCCGCGAAATCGGTTATCATGCGTGCAGTGTCTGTGAGTATCATCTATCCACCTTGACGTGAATTTGTTAAGTTGTTTTTTGCAGGAGAGGGTGAATCCGCTCGCAGACTCCCACATCCCGGAGCGGCGTCAGTACATTTTTCTTCGTCGAATTCTGCATGCATTCACTAATCAACGAAGATCCAGCGGACGATTTCGTCACTTGGCCCATTGGTCAGGCCTGGCGCGAAGCGATGGGTTCCATTCAGACCTCTCACGACATCATGTCCTGCCTGCATACGATGTGTACGACAATCTCACCGCTCCCGCTGAGTACGCGCAGTATCTGTCAGGTGCCACTGTCGAGCTTCGTCTTGCCCAAAAGCTTCGTCATCAGTACTTCACATTTTTTGCCACCAATTCCCAATTGCTCACTGTATCTCTGTTCTTTAGGTTCAAAGA
>ML170219.1:55489-123911 GCA_004355085.1 Rickenella mellea | reverse complement strand
TGATGATAAAGGTTCATGTGGCAATGAAGCGCGAGTCTCGCGTACATCACACCGACGTAGCACCGACCGTCGAGCTCGCAAAGAGGACGAAGACGGCCGACAACAAATCTAACAACGGGGTCTCCATTGCATTATTGTTACTTTACATTTTTGTCCCTGGCTTGTACCCGTCATACTCTCTGCGTATTATCCATAATGTATATCAATTTGTTCCCTGCAAAAATAACATAACGCCGATTTCAAGACCGGTGTCACGGTACGTTACGGTTCTGCGTTGTGCTGTGCGCCTTCACTGGCTGGCGTTCGATACCAACGAGCAAGGGCACTGCCGGCAACGGCCCTTACTCTAGTTGTCTATTCTATGCGATATTTTAGTTATAGAGGTCACGGAGGAACGATCATCAGATTGCCAGGCGATGTGGCTGGGAACAAGAGCAGAATGCCACACAGCCACACCGACAACTGTGATTGTGTGGCTGTGCACTTCTCTGGTTCCGACCACCACCATCCGCTTCAGACGCTCATGGCAACTCCGATCAACGGCCCACTCGTTGGCCTGGTATCCACCTACCATACCAATACAATTGTAGCGCACAACCTTATTGTAAATCTTTGAACAATTGCAGAGACTGAGAAACAAAAAACACTCTGAGTAAGGAGAGCGATGAACCGTTTCAAGTTTCCGTATAAGTTAGGATGCGCAGAAAACATCTGCATAACAATTTCATCCGTGAACGCAAACACCACACTATCGTGCTAATACTGGGACCTTCTATGCGCTCAGCATCCGTACCTTGCAAATCCACGAACTGGGAGGACCAGGTAGAACTCTCTAATTAAATTAAACCTCCGAATCCAATAATCTGGCTTAGTTCCGGGCAAATGCGGTCTCTCGATCCTCGCCAGTCACAACTCACGAGGGAGTCAAACTTGTAAGGTTGCGTCCGGGACGCTGTACCCATGTATCTAATTTTCATCCCCAGGATGGTGTTTATGAATTCTTGGGTATTCAAACGTCGAAGGACAGCGACGATCTTGCTGGTGTAAGTACGCACGCGTTCTGCCACTGATGCACGTCCCTCATGTGTTTGACAGCCGCCGCTACCTACCTTCGATGATGCCACAACGTCGCCGATCGACGCCGACAAGAGTAGACATAAATCACTAGTATGCATTATACTTCTGTTCTGTCTACGTAATGCTCATTGCCATCCATCTGCAGAAACGAACACGCGACGATGACTTGAGGAACAAGCCTACAAAGCGTCGCGCGGTGCTTCTTCAGCCACATCCTTTAGTCGTGAAAGAAGAGATGTCTTTTGTACGTATTTCGACGCATGCCTCTATCTTGCATTGCTCACTCATCCCTGTAGAAGCGACACAGCCCAGGTAAATTGGAAGAAAGACCTGCGAAGCGTCCCATATGCATTTACACCGGACCCGTCGTGGCCACCGATGTGAACATTTTCAGATGGCTTGTATGTATTTACCAAGTTGATACCGCGCCTTCCTCACCTTCTTCCTCGCATTCAGAAGCGAAAGACCGATGATGACGTGGACAACATGCCAGGCAAACCACCTACGACTTCTTCATTCCCGCCTGTTATGGAAGATACCCCAGCGATAAATGACTCCACAGTTATTGTGAGTAAATATATTCACGTTTCACGTTCAACACACATAACCCCAACCATGCATTCTAGCACAAAACGACGCTCCTCTGCCTGCCCAACGAGCTTATCAAGAGCCTTGCAGCATATCTTACAGGCGGGACCCGCCGAAGCGACATCCGCTGCCTCACATGTGTCAATCGGCTTTTTGCTAACATCTTCGCACAACCGTATATGGAAGAAGTGGGTCTCAAACTCCAACGGAAATGTTTAACCCTCCGGACTTCTGGGACATCCGATGCTTACACCGCCTTACTTGTTTGGCGACGTTCACACTTGTGGACCGAGCTTCAAACACTCACTTGTTCATTGTCGCCGATCTTGGACCAAGCTACAAATGAAGGACATCTCTTACTCAATTTCCTGCAATCTCTTCCAATTCACTCGACTATACATGCAAAACGATTCGTCCTCCGGGTCCATGGAGCGGAGCGGATGATGCTTTCGCGCGTTCTTGCGCATGTCCATCGCCTGAATTGCAGCGAAATATTTATCTTCACTGCCACCGAACAAAATTCAATTCACAGTGTATTTTCAAGGCCGGTACGAGCGGGTGACATGCCCCATCTGACCCGATTCGAGGTTCATGGGGATGTAGTGACATCAGCGTATCTGTACTCATGGTGCGAAGGAGTCTGCGCCAACACGAAGCTCCGCACAATTCGTCTTGAAGGAGTAGGATTATGTTCTTCAACCTTGAAACAACTCTTAACTGCGACATTCCCTTGCTTGGAGGAGATTTCTATCGACCAAGCCATCAATTTACTTGACTTGGTGGAGTTCCTACGGAGACACCCATGCGTCCTGAGGATCAATGTGTTATCGAACGATCTCTCTAACCACCGCATGTTGCTTTCCGGACATATGGAGAAGCTATGGCTCCCAAAGCTCCAAAAGCTTGGCGGTCCAGCGCAGTTCCTCGTTGCAATTTTCAACCACCTACAGCCTCCTCCCAAGAGTCTTTTCATGGTCACCATCCGTCCGGATGGCAGACTTCTTGATGGTCTCACTGTCGAGAAGGTCTTGGTACGTCTGCCATCCGGAGTATCTCACCTCACGGTACATTTTCCGAAATATCTCTGCGCCTATTTCTCTGCAAAGGACACCCACCGCGCTCGTGCCGAGCAGAGGTTAGTTCATGTGACTCACGTAACGTTCCACCGACTTGTTCACCGAGAAGACTATGAAGAGAATGACCAGGTGAGGGACAAAATGATATTTGTCGTATTTAATCCAACTGATTAACTTATCAAGAACAACATTATTGACTGGTTGACCCTCTTCCCTTGTATCTCCGTTGTCAATGCTGCAGTTGGCGCACGGGATCCCAAGCTGTTTGTGCGAAGGCTCCTCAACATGTACCCCCGTTTGAAGCGAATCTCTACAACTGCGGTTTGATAGCTGCATTGTCATTTCATTGTTTCACATTTCTCAACGCTATGTACATGTAGCGACTGCAGTGAAATAATATATATCACAGTTTGTTTATTATGCGTTCGACGCAGAGAAAACGACTACGTCGATCATATGCGATTGCTTTGGAACAACGATTAGTCTGTTACCTAGCCGTTCTGCACATTATATAACTACCGGAACTGTTAAACTGCGGCGCGTCGTCCACTTAAATGACAAACCGTCACAAACGTGATGCATGCCTCTACCTGCCAATGGTGTGGGTGGGTGTTGGGTTGAGTTGACAAAGCCGGTTTTAGATGCACGGTAGAATGATGCCAAATGATACTCGACTCGAATAAACCGCGTCGAGGTGATAGACGAAGCAACGTTACTGGCGAGCTGTTGAACAAGTGAACCTCATATCATTAGCGTGTTGTTGCCAAAAGAGGGTTTATTCTCGTCGACTATGAGGAGTCTTGAAGAGGGGGTAACCCCTCTTACCGTACAGATCACGGTCTTTGTGAGCGGTCAAGAATCTATCCGTGCTCTCACGGACCCTCGTTTGACGTTGGCAAGAGTGGTTTATTCAACGAGTTTCGCTGAATAGATTCTTATGGAAAGTCATTTGCTGTTGAGTGTGCGGTGATCGGCTTTTCGATGCATTTATTTTAATGATATATTTTCTTCCTGTTATCGTACGTATACATCCGATCTTCTCGTAAGAATATCAGCTCACCAAGTCAAGCATTCTATGCCATGCCAAGTTAATGAGTGAAACAACAACAATGTTCTCAACGGATTCAGCTTCGAATGTCGCTGGGAAGCCAATAGAGTGTCCCGTAATCGTCACGTCATACTCACAGCGCTCCCTCTTCCTGTGCAATGTTAAGTAGGCAAAGCATCGTGGTTAACAAGTCGCGCACAGTTATAACACATATACTGCGCAGGAATATTATATATATCAGACATCAGCCAAGATCAACCACCGGTTTGCCATTCACAAATTATTTACCGTACATACAATAAAGGTAAAGTTGTTGTTAGTGTGCGAGATTATGAGTAAAGCCCTGCGTAAGGATGCTATTAGCATGATTATACGGAACGTGGCAAATACATTTGAGATATCGAGAGCAAAGATGCTGTCAGGGACGGAAAATTTTGAGGGAAGGTATTGCTCTCTGATGGCACAAGTGTATTAACGGTCTTCTACCAAAATTCTGAGACAGCCATCGACAATGAAAAGTTCGACATCATCTGCATGCAATAGATCTGGCACATATTGACGGAACGGCTGGCCTGTCTTCGGATCAATTGCCTACGGCAGCATCATAAGTGATCTTGATTACATGGAGAGGTGACAACCCTTACCCGGATTCGCCCACACCTTTCGCCCATTTGCAGTAACTGATGTTTCACAGCTTTGAGGTTAATGTCACCGTTATCGCAAGGCTTCCAACTACACTCGTGAAAATGATGCCAATCGAATTTTGTCCTATAGAATTTTAGCCACAGCAATTTCCTGTCCCTGCTGTCAGACCACAAACATCATGACCAGGAGTAAACGTACGGCGTCTTGGTTCCTTTTTTACCCTTCGACCGCTTCACGTTGCCTGCCATTGCGGGTACAACGTTTGAAGTGTGCGGGTCTGCATTCTGTGAGGACTCCACGTCACTGTTGCCCTTCTTTCCCTGATGGCGTTTTGGTGGACTTTGATCACCGGGTTCATCAGCTTTCCTCTTTAACGTCGATACTGGTGCACAAATCTGAGAAGATAATGAACACGACAGTACTCGCACTGTGCATAACCATATACCTGATGTCGCTTCCGTGGACGCTCTTCGTGATCACAGCTGTCAGACTTCCTCTTTCCTGTCTAAATTTACAAATCACTGCCAGGTTGAAGCGCTAGGAAGAATGATCGTACTGTGGAACCCTCATGTGTGCCTGTCTCTCGCTGAGTGTCTACAGCGCCACCTGAATTCTCGGTGGCAGGATGGCGGTCAATTGCAACAACGGCAGGGTCATACCCACGACGCATCCTCTGTGAGAAATCGGTTAGTGATGTCCCTCAAACGAGTTAATAAACATACAAATTCGAGCAAAGCATTGATGTAATCCTCCTTGACTGCGCCTCGTTTACCTGTCGATGAAGGTACAATTTGGTGCTTTTCGCACAACCTTCGCAGTATACCAACGCGTGCTGGTTGAAACGCCGTTCGTCCTAGATATGTTGGTTGATGCAATTTCTTGAACGCAGCTTCATACGAAATTGTTGTTTTAGGCATGCTCGTGCCCGCCGCTTCGATGAGGTTGTGGTATTTGTCTCCGCGCTGATCAGAGTACATATGCTTCATCTGGATGATCCGATATCCGATCCGAAACAATAGTTACAGTCAGCGGCTGGGATACGACTGAAACGCCAATTGTTGGTATTGTTCGATTGATCGCCATGGCAATAGGACAATTACCACAATTATCGTCATTATTCGTCGCACAGTGACCCACAGACCGCAGGTAACCAGGTTACCGAGCCAAGTCTGCAAGATATAAGGCCTTTGAGGGAAGTGGAGAGTCACCACCATGGCGCCGACTCGCACTCATCAACGCCGAATCCACCAATACTTTCCCCCCTTGACTGTTCGAACGCGATTCGCAGTGGAAAGTCCTCCGTTCCTTCCCAGCTTGACGCTCCGCACCGATTTCCCAAAATCTGAACCCAATCGGGACGATCCAACGTCGTCGACGACGACCAGTGATTCCGAAAATACACGACCGTTGATCTCAAAACCCTCCGGCGAGGTTACTCGGCATAAACGTGGCGGGTACGGGTTGAAGGAAGAGCTGAACTGGAATGAAGGTCTCTACAAAGCCGTACAGGTGAAGTTAACTTCACTAACAAATGTTGCCTTGGAATTGACTCACCACCAAGAAACGGGTCCATGAATTAGCCAAAGAACACCTCTATCTGCACGGGACTTTCCCAAAGCAGGACAAAGCAAAACTCGAGATTGTCTACGCCGAAGTATGCATCAGACGTCCTACGCGACCCTACCCCTTGCTAATTAACACCACCCAGGCCAAGAAGTCATTTCCCGTACTCAACGAATACCAGGGTGATTGGGTCGTTGAAGACTTTCTCCGCGTGTATCTGAGAAATACAAAGACTCGTGGTAAGGGCGCCGCGGCGGGTGGCAGCAGATAAAGACAACGCATGTATTTCCAGCACAAGAACCTAGATTTGTCGTTGTTCCGCACGCAATTCAAGTCCACAAACATAATTTATTTGGCTTATTGTCTATAATATGCGGCACTTTATCGTAAAGAACGATGATCGGGTTACGAGTGGCAGGAGCGGATGGTGGATGTTGGGAACAACGAGAGCAGAAGGCTGCACAGCCACGCAAATCGGGCGCTATATTGGGCACGGATCACCCGCCGTGCCCAATAGAAGCCGAATCGCGTGGCTGTCCACTCCTCGTCAAACAACTGGCAACCCCGATCAGCGGTCCACTCGTTAGCCTCTACCAGCATACGGTACAATAGAGGAATTTTCTGAAGCGGAACTGACGAGGCACGCCGTCCTACATGCTACATTCTGCCAGCTCTTGATAACGGCACGGAATCCGATGACTGCGTCTAAACACTCTGAACTCCGTCGTCTTTACACCGACGACGATATCCATTCATGAGGATCGAAAGTATGTGCCTCCACTTAACAAATCGTCGTCCACTGGCCCCCAGTCAGCCGCAGCCACAGCCTTTCCCAAGTTCGATTGAACTCAACACATTTCCTTTTCTGACCCGTTTAGTTCGGTCCGTCGCTCTCCACCACGAAGTCCTCAGCTCTCTCACACTTTTTTGGTAAAATGTAGAGCTTCTAAATGCCCCTATGGCGGTCAAATGCCGATTATCATCATCTTTGGACAACCATTTCCTGAGCAGCATGGCACTCGCTGTTCCAATCACCCGGGTTTCTGTATTCTGTCACCCCAAATATCCAAGAAAACAGTCGACGCGAAGAATTTTTTCTGAAGGTTCGATCAATTCAAGAATGAATCCATCAGTGTGGGTGATGGTTTTCCATAGAATGCAGCAACTCTGTGGATCCAGGTACTTAATCGATTGCAATCACAATCAAAGTTTACTGATTGTCTTTTTCAGCGCCGAAATCTAGGGAGACGCAACACCGTCGTACCGTAGCTGCTTCTCGTGCGAACGGCGACTTCAGCTTTAGTCGATCCTGACTGGAGATCGACACCTTCCTTTCGTGTGACAGAACCATGGAACGTATAAAACTGACCCATTTTCTGCCCAGACCCGTCAGTGTATTTACTTTGCCCTCCCCTCCCTAGTCACCCGCAGGATCGTCGCTCCTCCCCTCGTACGTTTTCACTCACTGGCATAGCCTTTTGTTCTATTATGTCTTCTTATCAAATATTATTAGCGATTGGGGGTTGTCTTCCGGGAAAGGGTTGAGCCTTTCCCATTTTGTGCTCGCACTTTGGTATGGATCTATTCTCTTTACACAGATATTCATATGTTTAATTCTTCCCCATTCCCAGCCGATCAGTCTCCAGTTACCAAACCCACCCGGCCATGCCGTGCTTCCGGTCCCGCTTCGCGTGTTCGCATCATCGCGTTCCTTGTTAGGCTGTGCAATAGCTTCCATTATGGTGAGTTTCTTTATTTTCATGACTCAAAAATTGTTGCATACAGTCAATTTATTCTACTCTACCATAGGTCATATCATCCATTTTTGAAGATTCCTCGCAGGCTCGCAAGGAGCTCTGATGCAAGTGTGCGCCGCGCTACTCAAAGTCAGGGGATGTCTGGGTCTTTGGTGCTGGATGGCATTTCATTCTGTACGGTTGCTGAATTTCTAATGGAGCTCCCATTGACTTATATTTTTTCGGAAGCAATACCATGACTGTTGCACTGGACAGATAACTTCGCACCACGCAGTCGAGTTTCGTGACGATCAAATCCTTTACGCCATTGTGTACCTCCAGACTGCATGGCCGTCTTCACTTGAAGCATGTTTAGGAATTTACCGTAGTCGCTCATAATCAAGTCATTCTTTTGTTTCACGTTTTGAAGCCAGTAAAACACGAAGCAAGTGTAATTTTGTGAAACATTCACTTTGCACATACTTTCAAAGTACCGCGGAGCCGCATTTCGACCACCGCTGTACCCATACAACTGATGACCCATGTTTACCTCTCCGAGCTTTAATTGCCAAAGCTCACTACAGATCAGGATCAAGCTCATGTCATGCCATGAAGCGGGTGTTTATATGCGTCAAGAATAGAAATGTGGATGTACATGCATGTCCAAAAATCTCATGAATTAGACAGATGAGCGGGTCTTTGTTATTGTTACCTTCGCTTCGTCTGTTTCGCCATCAACATTCACCCACACGTCAACATCAACGTTCTTGTCAAGGGAGTCGCCGACGTTTCCCTCGACGTCGGTCTGCAAGCTATACGCCATCCCCAGCTGCCCGCACCTGCACGTGTCAATGTGCTCCCCGTGGCCGTCAAGAAGCCGCCACCGCCACTAATCGGGGACGACGGCGGCTGCATCGAATCAAAGCGTTCCAACGGTGTGTTATTTAGGTAAAATTCGCAACAGGTGCGAATTACGAGGGGTTCTGTGTGAAGAATGTCTTGGAGGAGTGAGGTTCCACCTGCGTCGAAGTCGCAGCAGGCCAGAATGCTGATTGTTGGCGCAGGCATCGACTTAGTCGATGAACCAGATGCGAGTGAATAGGTATGACTTCGCAGAAGACGGTTCACTGGCACCCGTGACAGGATCAGTATCTGATTCATCAGCAGAAGCGCGCGACTCCCGTGATGGTGGGCGAGGGTGGGTCTTTGAGCGGCGGGACGTCGCGAGCATATCCGTAAGCGTTGGAACAACTCATCCACCTGGTGTGCACGGAAAAGTAAGAGATTTAGCATTGCCCAATGTCTTGGCTGGCGCCTGATCTGTATGTCGCTTCGCTGTATAGGATGCGCGACTTCTTGAGAGGTTGGCGTTCGGGGGTCCGAAGAACCTGCTCGTTCGGGTTAATGTCTGTCCGTTCGGCGGAGGGTGATTTTCCGCAGTGTTTGTGGCACGGGTGGACGGCAAGTACTCCAAAATCTGGACGTTCTGGTCGTCCGCTTGCGTCATCATTGCCTGATTGACATAGCGCGGGTCGGCTTTGAAGGGGTGCGCGGAGGTGATTGGAGTCGAAGGTGGAGGGAAATGCGCTCCGCGGAACTGTAGCGTGCGATTCTACAGCAGTTGCGACTGAGAAGCTTGTATGTCACTTTCTGACTCAGTCGCGACCCTCTGAGCTCAATCCCGAAGTCAGGGATTGAATTCACGTGGTTTGTCAGAAACTGCATTATCAATATGAGAGGGGTTGATGTGGATAAACCACGCAAGGATGGCGGCAAAAAGGGCTTAACACAGTGTGAGACAAAAACTGGCCATGGGTATTTTAACAAAACTGACCAGAATCTTTGAACAATTTCTCAACTGAGGCATTGAATCAGACACAGACGACGATATGATACAATTGACTGTACCTGTGCATGGCGACGCAAAATTATCAGTAATTTTTCGTGAGAGGCAAAATGGATGGATGGGTTTTGAGTGCCTACGAATGAGCTGAAGAACACGAGTCCATGGGACCCATGACGGTCCAGGCTTGAGACGATCCCGACGAAGTGAATGACTGTCCCCTTTAAATAAGTTGAGAGGGGTTGGCGAGCGTAGCGACTGGGAGTACTTGACAAGATGGACGTCTGCAATTTCGCCAAAGATCCTGATATCGAGGTCGTTTGTCGGCGTAGTTCTGTCGTTCACATTAAATCTGAACGCTCATCGAACCTTTCACGCGCCTAGCTGGACCTCTACCTGCTCATCCGTGACCCAAACGTCCGCGAAGGACGTCTCCCAAGTATCTGTTGGTGCAAAAGTAGAGGTGACGAGGGCGGTTGTTGACATTTAGATGGGAGGGAGAAAAATCCCCAATTTGCCCGTCACCGGCCTGGAGAGTCATTTTTACCACGTGAAACTTGGAGGTTAGCGGTTGAAGGGGTTTCGCTTATGATGCCAACGCGTGTCATCGTGTGGTTGTGCAGCCTCCACTCTACTTCGCCTCCCAAAGTGACCGGTTCATCGCTCTCTTCACTCAGCCTGTTTTTGTTCTCATGACCAGTCTCTGCAATTGTTCATAAATTGGTGACAATAATCGGCGATAAGGCATGTCCTACAATTGTGTATGGTAGGTGGAAACCGCGAGTGGGCCGCTGATCGGAGTTGCCAGGAGCCACCAGACTCTGGTGGTTTCGGGAACCAGATCGAGAGAGTGCACAGCCACACAATGACGCTGCTATATTGGGAACAGGCGAGTGATCCGTGCCCGATATCGCTTGGTCGTCATGTGGCTGTGCAGCTTCTCTCTAACCTCCACCATCCGCTTCGGCACCTCGCAACCCGATCACCGTTCCTACGAAAGTTGTCGCATATCATACAATAAGTAAAATCTCGCTTTACGAAAAAATTGTGTTTGAGGACTTGAACTGGTCGTGAGCGGCTCCTTCGCAACAATGGTCTTGTTCGAATACGACAACCGATCGCCGCCTCTCAACGACGACGATGTTTTTCGATATTCACAGGACTTCAGCGCGCTCTTGTTAGCCTCAAATAAATACACCTCTAGCAGCATGCTACGGGCACACACCGCCGCACCCAACTGATTCATACTCATCAGACCCGTCCGTACCTCGTTATTCTCTCGGCGACGCGACTCATACATCTATCGTACCAGAATTTGCAACCAAATGGATGTATTGCTCCCAATGCCACATTTCGTCGAGCTAGCTCGCCAACGTTTCCGGGAAGCAGAGACGGCTGGTCAGATCGCTGAAATGCTACACCTTGAAATCGCATTGATGTATGTCATGATATTTTTGCTCGTTACTCGTTCTGTGAGCCTCTTTGATAGGTTGATAGACAGCGCATGCGCTCCTCGGGTCACTGCCATGATCGTACAGGTCATGCAAGGCAACGTCGATAGTGTTTTACAACTTCTGCTACATTTGCCAGACTTGAAGAAGCTGGTCGAGGAGGCGGAAGCACTTGGTGATAGGGGACAGCAGGATGCTATGGAGGTTGACCCGCCTTTTCTGAGAATGGGCGAGTCGACGTTGGTAGTTCCGGCCATTGATAGCCCAGTCCTAACTGACAATGTCCACTCAAATTTCGCCGACCTAGCAACATTTGACGCACTGAGGGAGATAGTGGGTTTCTTTCGAACAAATATGGGCAACGGAGGCGGAGAAGCTGACCATCGAGCGCGTAGAGCAAGGGGAAGGGACCAATACTTCGAGGTGGGAGTTGCGGGTTTTTTATGTGAGCCCAGTGGGCGAGTCATTCACTCGCTTCCTCTCATTTTAATCCTTGCAACGCTTGCATCACTCTTAAAAAAGTTGTAGGTCTCGAAAACAATGCAATTCTTAGGTCGTCGTGAAGGACATGAGGATCACTCGCCGGTAGCAGCGAGCTCATGGCAACTCCGATCAGCTGTCCACTCGTTTGCCTCTGATTTCCACATACCATATCATACAATTGTAAAACATATACCTTATTGTAATTATTGTCACAAATTTTTGAACAATTGCAGAGCATAACACGAAGCCTGACCGTCTGTTCCAGAAGATTAGTACGGCGTGATAAAAGCACAACGCGTGGGACAGTGCGAAGTCCAGAGTTTTCATTTCATGATATTGATATTGCTCATAACTCTTGTAGGCATCGGGTTTTCGGTGTTTTCCACCGTATTGAATCAAAAAAAAATTACGACCGCTTTCCATGCGTACCATGTGTATAGGAAATTTCGATCATGGGTGTGTTACAGAACTAGATTACAATCTGGAACATGGGGCAATGCTACGTTACTTGTCCAACGGCGGTTCCACGCTCAACCTACGGACGAGCAGAAGACCCTTCAGCCGAGTCGCAGTGTTGCACCGATAACGTGATTGACTGTGGTTGAGGGTACGGCGATACAGATTGTGACGGGTAACCGGATCGGTGATGGCGTAGAGCTCCTGACGCGGACGTAGAACGGCGAACTTGAGATGGCGGCACATTTCTTGTCCGTGACGAACGCCAGGGTGGTAACGGAGGAGATACAGCGCCGCCTGAAGGTGGTGGTGGATCTTCCGGGGGAACCCATGCCTCCAGCCGGCCGCTTGCCTTCGATGATGGCAAGCCTTGTGGTGACACACGAGTTATCCCTCTACAACTGGCGAATGCATCAAGATTACATCCACCAGTATCTGTCCGACTCTGGTCAGAGACTCCGACTGAGCGTTGAAAATGTAGATCATTGATGGACAGGGCGAGGGAAGGATATTGAGCTTGATTTGGTTCCGAGATTGGAACGTTTGATGACAAGGATCCGAGGGAAGACCGGTGCAAGATCGTGGAGACGCCAGGAAGCCGTGGAGATGTCCAAAAATTGAATGTGCGTGGTCCCCAGAGCTCCTCAAAACCAGCAACCCAAGCTTCTAGCTCCTTCCGAATGACATGATACCGTTCCTGAATGGAGAAGTCGTCATTTGACTCTGCTTTTGCATACTCAAGTGGCCCGTAATATAGAATTCGGGCTGCAATCCCCACTTTGGGATGAAGTCACAATATTAAGGTCGTGAATCGAACACGAAAAAAAACTCACTGAATGTACTATTACGGCCCCGAACGCCTAGCGCGGAAATGATGACCAATACCCGATCTAGGTATTTTCCCTCGTCAGGCCGTCCATGCCTGCGATAAGGACTTCGCCTCATCTGAGGGATGAAGCCATCGTCAAATTTCTTAGAAGCAACACAGAACGAGAAGACGCATGTCAATAACAAGAAGGGAACAATAGGCATGTAATATATGCATATAGTAAAAACACCAGGCACTTGTGCTCGACGCTGTTTCCCATAGTCTTGAATGTTGATTTAAGTTTTCTCGGGAAAATACCAAATGGTCAGCAAGACCCGACGTCCATTCCTGTGAGGATTTGAGCAGTGAGAGAAACATCTATGAATCAGCCGACAATCATGATCAGTGACTTCACCTGCAATTTAGCCTCCGTATCAAAAATGAAGCGTGTGTCGGGATCTATATGAGGCATCTGTCAAATCCGTCTACGAACCGAGCATTCTATCTGAATCACTGACTGGCGTCCGTGTTGAAATTCTCAAGCCCCAGAAAAATATTTGCAAGCCGGATCAATTGCCCAAACTCAGATGAAAGGGCAGTATTCGGCGGAGATGCCATCAAATATTCTAAACGACCAAAAATAATTTGTCCCATCCTGTGAAAAAAATAAGGATTAGACAGCTTACCAGGTAAGCATGAGTTGGTCGAGAGTTCAAAACACGTCTCATCACATGGTAGTCTAACTGTGCGGTCCTGCGTACCGCCAATAATCAAGGTTTGTCCGCATGCGGGGGATAGCAGTATGGTTAGATGGATCAATGAGTACACCCTGCACATGCATTCCCGCTCGATCGATCGATTCTTCTCGTCGGGGGGAGGCGACGACGGAATAGGGTTATCAGGTTTTCGAACGCCGAGTTCTTCGAGGATCCTAAATGTATAATCTGTAGCAGGGACGATGTAAGGGGAAGACATTTCAGTGGCAGTCATTCAGGTTGTACCGCGACGCACGCACCAAAGAGTGGATCAGTGTTCTCTGCGGTGGATAAAGCGAGGTCATACATTTGAAGTAAACAGAGAGCTTGAGCTGTATACAGCGTCCTTGTCCCCACAAAGTTTCTGTTCTCGTCGAAGAGTTGCGAACGTGCTGCCTGTGCAAAGGGATGTCCAGCGAAGCGACGGGGTGACATATGGATGCGAGGGTTTGAGGAGAAAGGCGCGGCCATCGCGCATATGGAGTTAACGAGGTACAGGGGCACGCAATCGAGGCTAAGGTCCATGTAGAACGACACCTGGTGTATGATGAGCCGGTGCGGGTGGCAATGCGTGAAAAACACTATGTAAATTGCACGAATTGGTTAAAAAGGTTCTTGTACGGCCCGCTGACGTACGACTAGTGAGCTCGCGGATGATTGATGGGTCTCCTGTTTGATTCTGATAGGTCGATGCCGAAGTGCCAACTTGTGATACAGGCGGGGGGAGGACAATACGGATTCCTCTTGAATCATGTTCCCATCTGAGTCGTTTTCTTGGTGAATGGATCTCTGCAGGTCTTGGGGACTCAGGTAAGGGGATTCGATGATACCAAATGCTCCGGCGGGATAGGGTTGCGGAACAGCCTGACCGGCACCAGACGAAGGGCTAAGATCCGGGTCGGTTGGCACTGCAAACCGCTGTGGGCGTGGTGCGGGGACGGAGTTCCCCGAAGCATCGGTATACTTGCAATCCTTCGAGGTAAAGTAGCTGCAACAGGGTTCATTACGTCTGTACGCGAAGTTCCATTGTCAGCAGGACCACTAACCAGTTACTGCAGGGTGCTAACGAGAGATATTAGACGATCGCCTAGGCTACTGAGATAAGTTACACTAACCTGTACCGTCACAGCGTCGTTTACTATTATGACAAGCATCGCAGGCCTTCGAAACTTTAGTGGGATGGTTTAAAGGGAACGGTGAATGAATCTTGACGCGACGCTTTCTCTTCGGTCCTCTGAAGGCTGCGGTGGACAAGTTAGCTCTTTCCGTTTCTTCAGCTGTCAAAATGGAGGCTTGGGGAGCATGCGACGAACTTCCAGGATAACGGGTTAAAGATGGTCCAGAGGTGGGATTCGAGAAGGGATTAGTAGACATTATTTGTTAATACCTGGCGAAACACGGTCAGAGACTGAGATCAAGGACTCGCAACCAGTCTGACTACCCAGCAGCCTCTGGCAGGAGTGGCGTTAGCCAGAATGGCAGAGGGATGTGGCGCTAGTGGTCGAGCGCGGGTTTTCGTAAATTTGGCATGTGCAGCTCCCATTCTAGTGCGAACGGTTAGCACCTCAGTACCTAAAAAAGACGTACACACCCTTAATAAGGCGCCATCTACAATGTTCAATCTTGAATCACTTCCCTGCAAAAATGGAGATTAGTGTGTTGTGTTCCCAATGGTCAGAGGTCGGAAACAAATATCAAGTGCCTTTCGTTGTGCCAATTCCGAGTCGGTGTGCGGGAGTATAAATAATAAATGCTACGGGTCCTGCTTCGCGTAGTATATCAGCTCCTTTGTTCGAACAAAAGACATCAAGATGATCAAAATCGTTCAAACTATGAGGTGTTCAACACGTCTCAGGGAAGGATTATATTTAGTGCTACCTGGCACTTAAAGTATTTGTGTTCGAACACAATGTTGGTTCAAACACGAGAGCAGTTCAAGCGGTAAAATAGAACATATTCATCACACTAATAACTATGCACCAGCATACAACATAAGTGTGAAAAAAAGCTTGAACCAGGTGCAGTTGCGGCGTCTTGCCCGATGCACTGCTGATGGTGCGCCTTGTTCAATCCGACCAATCTTCGAACGGTGTTCAGACAGACTTTGTTCGAACGCGACTGTTTTTGAAAATTGCTCTGTTCATCCCTCTTCAAACGGCAGTGCAGAACATTTGAAATTTGAATGAACTTTCTGTTCAAATGGCGATTGGTTCGATCAATATGTAGCAGAATTTTGAATGTAAATAGCTTGAATTTCGGATTGAACAGTTAAAAGTTGAACACTTTGTGTCATCTCAACATCTTAAGTTCGAACAAAGCTCCTGATGTAGTGGAACACAAAGGCTTGCCAATCTAGCTACAGAGTGTGACAAGATGTTGCTTTGATGTCTAACTGCATACATCTACTTCAACCCATAACTAACCAAGCCTTAAATGCATAAAAGACATATGAACTTGAACCTGTGCAAAGTATTAGCCATTGACAAAGCATCATTTGAGATTGTCCCTACTGAAAGCAGTTTCGACAGCCTTGGCAACAAGGATGATACGGTGATGAGGATTGGAGAGCCACATGGTTCATCAAGAGTAAGATCGTCACAGGAAATGTCGTCCGCGGACTGCGCAAGAATGCGAAGTGGAACTATTGACATGTTGGGTTGAGATCGTCGCGGGAAGTTTCGTCCGCGGACTGCGCAAGAAATCAAAGTGTGATTGAAGGTATGTCGAGCAATATTGAAGTGCAGAGGCGCAAATGAGTGGTACGACGTTCATGCGTGCTCAGCCAACAACCGTACCTACACAGATCATAAATCGGACTTCATATACGTCCTCCACGATAAATGACCTACTTGTGGGGTTTTCTGATCCTTCGACATCCTCAACTATTGGCATCCACTCCCTGGGACAGAGTCATTAGGCCACGCAAGGAAGGATGTCGGGAAAACTTACGCAATGGCCAACTGCTTCTTCTCCATGCTTACTTTCTGTGCTACCATCGATACAGCCGGCATTAATATGGTCATGAAAACTCACGGATATTTTGGCAAGTCTGTCAAATCGCTCCTTCCATTGTTCCACTTCGCCTTGCGCCCACATCTTTTTGAGTTGTGCAATCTGAAGCTCTTTCTCCACATTATCTAATTTTTCAGACCAGGCATCGCCGACTTCTAAGAGTTTGCTGATCGCACCGCCGAGTTCTAAGAGTTTGGGAATGGAATTGCCAGCCTGCGATTCATGATTTGCATAGTTTCTTTTGTCCACATTGAATAGAGACATACCGTTTGCTTGACTGCATCTGCAGCCGACAAAAGATCCCTGGTCAGGTCATCAAAATTTGTTTGTTCAGCCTCGGACATGTTTTTATCGATGAGGTTGGGAACGAGAACAGAAGGCTGTATAGCCACACGATGACAAATTGATATTGGGCACCGATAGCCCGTGCCCAATATAGCAGCGGCATTGTGTGACGCTTTCGACGTCTCAAGACTTAACTCTACCACGGTGTCATTCGCTGCACTAACTGTCTGGAACCGATCCACCATGTGGGAGCCTCTCCATAGTATGCACTGCCGCTTCGCGTATTCAGCAGACCTCGCCGAGCTGCAGGTCCGCAACTCTTCCTAAAATTGCTTCCGTATCTCCCTCACGTGTCAACCGTCGCTTTAATCATTGAGTGTTCTGAATGGACACAAATTACTGACGTAGTTAGAAGCCTCCTCGTGGCGGGAATGCAACATCTCGGTATCACCCATGACGGTCCCGCGGATTTGGGATTGAACTTGTCTCCTGTGTGCAAGTGGAAAGATCCCCGTCTAGCGCAGGTGGATGTTCATGGACTCGTGACATTTTCCCCCGACTTCAGTTCATTCGCAGGCATTCAAAACCTATCCCTCCGTTGCGCCTCTCTCACGAACCATTGGGCAAACATGCTCGCCACAGTCATATATCCAAATTTGCAGAACTTTAGGCTTTACGGCGTCTTGCCGTGTCTTGCTCTGATAATAATTCTTGGTCGCCATACACTGGTTCAATCAGTCCATGTCATACAGTGTTCGGATTCCGATTCATTGCATCTGTCGAGAAAATGTCCATAGATCTCTCTTCGACATATCAAATATCTAGGCGGTCCGGAAAATTTGCGGAGGCTTTCCTTACATGTTTGGATCGGCCAGCTGATCAATTATTCAGCGTCAGCATTTGCCGCGAGAAATCGTCACTGCGTGCGGCAGCTGTCGGTAAGGTTTTCGTTCTGGTGACGGTGCTGCCCAACCTCCAGCACATCATACCCTATTTTTCCTTACAATGATGACCGCAAATCGTTTACGGACGCGGCGAAAATCATATCTACTGCGTCTCTTTTTGACTTGTGAAACTGTCCATTGTTCGTCGAGCGAGTCATAACCATGTAAATTGCGAGATATGGGTTGTACGTGGCTTGAATCATCCATCGTTTTCGCCACTTTGTGGATCAAGCACTTCCCACTGTCAGGTCCGTCACAATTATGGAAAACGGCATCCCTAGGTTAAAAAAGACGTCTGTTGGAAGTTTGCGATTACCAGACCTATTTGTCATTCAAAGAACGTAGCTGAAGACGATAGATGTAGCACTGCAGCTAAATCAGATAATTTCATGCGTTGTTAATTGTTTTCGCCTTACTATTGCACTCATCAACGCGCCAACTCTATGATCGCATCCAACGGTTCTTCCTCAGTGCGCCAATGTGATGGCGTAGTTCGGTATAATAGCAGCGACGATTTGATCAAAGGAAATAGTGCATGAATCAGGTGGTCAGGACGGACGCCCAGGTTTCGGTGGGGGACATGACGGATAAAAGCAGGAGGATATGTGGGGAGGAGTTGTAGGGTTTAGAAAGCAACCATCGAGATTGAAATCGAGGACAGAATCGAAATTTCAGACGCCATGCTCAGCTATGATCTTTCATCACATTAGGTCCAGGGATACGGTTTGCTCTCGACGCACTGGTCCGCTACTTAATGACGCGATCTCTTACAAACCTCTGTTTCGGAATGAAACAATACATTGTGATTAAGGTTAATACAAATTGGATGATCTACAATAGCCTATATTGAGACTTTAGTGAGATTTAATAAGGTCGTCAGACGGCAATCGTCGTGCGTCTATCAAGTCGAGGGCACTTTGCGTACAGCCTATCTTTAAATGATCGCCCATCTCTTACACCTATGGCCCTGACGGTTGTGAGGGATGGGAATAGCTCCAACCAATCGATGATTTGGTCCTGCATTAATGAGACGTTAGCATGTAGTATTCACATGTGCCGGATTTTGTCCTGACCTGAACCTCCCTTTCGAGAACATCAAAGATAAAATCCGAGCGGCATCGAAGAGTTTGCCGCTTGAACATGACACTTGTGAGGTTTACCAGCTCGCATTCTGGGCGCACTCGGCGGCCGGCTTTGCTGGGGAGATAGTAAAACGAGCTGCGCGTGTCCGAAAAATAGACGGAAAGGTGAAAAACGTCGCGTGGCAATCGCCGTAAGACTTTCTCGACTGTGGTTGCATCGAGAGATCCGCCATCAGGACGAATGGTAATGCTGTGGAAGTTTCGCGGAAGAGGATCCAGGTGTCCAAACATTTCTAGTAGAAAAGGAGGGGGTCCGCCCAGCATTTCAAGATCCGGCAATGATATGTGAGAATTCAACCTCGAGACATGCATTTTCGGAACTGAAGGACGAGGACTGGATACAACGTCTATCTTCTGGATTTGCCGGTGTCTCGCTAAGAACTCCTCGAAGTCGACCATGCAGATGGTGGCGTCAATTGCAATCTCCTGCAGCGAGGGTAATGTCACGGCCTTGATCATGAGCCGCTTCCTGCCGGAAAGGGTGAAGTGGGAGCCTCCAAGACGCAGTACTCTGAGAGTCGTGGCGGAGCAGACTTTTGCAGTCCATGAGAGGAGACAAGGTGATGTCATGATGTCGCCTTCAATTTCGAAGCGGGTCAGATGAGGCATATCACCCGCACATACTGGTCTCGAAAATTTCCCGCCATGGACATCTGCGGACATCGACAGGTGCATTTCTATGCTGTTCAAGCGATGCACATTCTCAAGAATGCGGTGGAACATCACCTGCTCCATCCCGAAGGTCTTGAGAGTGACACTTTCCACGTGTGGCTGCTTGGATGGCGCCGTGAAAGACTTCAAAAAAGAGAGTAGGAATTGTGATTCAATGGTGGCCACGTCCAATGATGGCGAAAACAGACAAATAAGCTTTCGAAGCTTCGTGTATAGGTGCGAGCGTCGCCAAATGAGCAGAGCCGAGTATGGGTCGGTCCTTGGGAGAGCGTCGGAAGTTCGAAAGATATCGGGAGCTTCGACGGTTCTAAGGGTCAAGATACCCCGATCAATCCTGAATCCTACTTCATGCATGTAGTCTTCGGCAAATAGGTTGGCGCAAAGCCTATTGAGGCCTGTGAGGGTGCGCAAATCTTTTCGCCGGGTCTTCCCTTCAAAATGCTCTGCCACCATTAAGAAAACCTCGTCGGGCAATGAAAGGAGTGTCACTTTGCGCTAAAAATGCATTGAGGATTGCAACCCTAATCGAACAAGAACATTCTTACGCACCCGTTTGCCTCGCCTGTCGTCGAGCTCATCACTTCTCTTTCGCTTCTGCGGACGATGAGAAATAAAGTAAGGACTACGTGGTAACAAAACGTATAATGATCTGATACGTACGAGCGATTGGGTAGTGTCTATGAGGGTATCATTGACCATTCTTGGTTGAATATATGCCGGATGCTTCGCAAGCCTGTCCTTCAAGTCGATCGGTGAAGACACTGTGGCATCATTGAAGGCAATTAGCTGCTGCAGTTAATATGTGAGCGACGTGCACGAGTGACAGAATGCGTGCGTACTTACACCAGCAAGATGCAAAGTGTTCTTCAGGGTCTTAATACCGGCGAATTCATTGGCATTTTCCTGAAGATGAAAATTAGATACATTGATAATAAGTCCTGGAAGCAACCTTACGATTTTGACGCCCTCGTGGGCGACTGGCGAGGACTGAGAGACTGATACTGCCTGGAACTAAACCAGTATATTAGATTCGGACGTCTAATTTAAATAGGGAGGTCTACCTGGTCCTGCCAGTTCGTGGATTTGCAGATCGCGGATTCTGAGATCGTAGATCCCATTTTGCGTAATGATGGTTTAGAGTGTGTTGGCGTTGGCGTTGGCGTTTGTGTTTGCGGAGGAAAATGTTTTACAGATGCTTCTGTGCACCATAACTTATAGTAAAACTTAAACGTCACCAAGACGCGAAGTGCCGAGCTTGAGTGATCCAGTCATCGGTCTCCTCACTCAGAGTAACTCTTGTTTCTCAGTATCTGCAATTGTTCAAAAAATTTGAGACAATAATTAACAATAAGGTATATACTTCAATTGTGTGGTATGGTAGCTGGAAACGAGTGGGCCGCTGATCGGAGTTGCCATGAGCGCCTGAAGCGGATGGTGGTGGTTGGAAACCAAGATCGAAAGAAAGGCACAGCCACACGATGATGATGCTATATTGGGCACAGGCGAGTGATCCGTGCCCGATATCACTTTGTCGTCATGTGGCGGTGCAGCTTCTGCTCTTGTTCCCAACCTCCACCATCCGCTTCGGCGCCTCGCAACCCGATCACCGTTCATCCATCACCTTATATTACGAAAGTTGTCGCATATCATAGACAATAAGTAAATAAATCTCGCCTTGTGAAACAATTATGTTTGAGGACTTGAACTGGTTGTGAGCGGCTCCTCGCAACATTGGTCTTGTTCGAATCATGAAACTGGTCGTGAACGACTCTTTCGCTACTCTTGTCTTGTTCGAATTTCCACATCCTGATCTCGACCGCCATCGATGACCCCGTCGTGCAACAATAAAGTTGTTTGCAGCTTGGTGGGGTATAAGAACCTCGAGTCCGACCAAGCATAGCATCGCAATATCGATATCCTCCACATTATTTTCTTCACAATTTTCTCATGCTTTTCTCTTCCATCATCCGAAGGCTCTGGAAGTCCCAGGTATGTCGGGCCGGGCGATGTTGAGCTACACCATCTGCTAATAGGTCAATCTTCAGCCGAAGGTTAGAATTCTATCTGGCCATAAAAACAGCCTGAATGCGCTGGCAATCAGTCCAGATGGCGAATTTCTTGTGTCAGGTGGTGAGGCTCTCTCATATATCCCTATTTACCACGTCACCAAATCTCGCGCAGGAGACGATGCCACCCTCATCTTATGGAATGTGCAGACCGGGGAAGAGCTGCAAAACATTTCACGTCCGTTCTCCGGGCCGATCGGTGCTATCTGCTGGATCACCTTAGGATTGGACAATGATCCCGGTTTTGCATATGGCTGCGCCGACGGATCAGTTCACATCTACAGAAGGAAAGAAGATGTGCGTAGATTCAATTCTGTACATACCTACTCTTATTTTCTCTCAGTCTGCGTTTCACTTTTGTTCCATGACAATGGCGCACAACGGATCTATTGAGGGCTTAACTTTCGATCCGATCCATCGAAGAGTAGCAAGTATTGGATCTGGATCGCCGCAAGTTTGGACATTGTCTGTCGTTGGTGAGTCCGTGTTTAGGAGCAACGACATTGTGTTTACTCCCGGCAGGTAACCTAACGAGCATTGTACCCTCACCTCCAACGTCCACTTTTATTGCGCGAAGCATTAACTTCTGCGACAACGGATCTAGCGTCCTTGTGGGCTACTTAGAGTCACACGAGTTGTAGGTCGGTTAGATTATCCACCATATCAATGTTAAAATTACAAACAGGGTCTGCTACAACATCGATCCGTGGGGAATCAAATGGGCGAAAACGATCCCAACCAGAATGTATGTGTACAGTTTACATTAATTCGTCACTGGGTGTTACTAATGGACATCTCAGCGGCCATGCAACGCTATCATGTGACGGTCTCAACCTAGTAGTCTCCAATTTGTCGAACGGCATTGATGTCTACGCATTCCCATCCATGGATCGCGAACGAAGTTTTTGCTATCCGATTACAAGGAATTTTCCGTTGCAAGTCGCAACCGCGCTACAAGGCACTATCATCGTGTCAGGCGGTGATGACGGTGCATGCCTTGTTTTCGATCGTTGTTCAGGCGTGACCCTTTCCCCGCTGTCCCACGGAAAAGGTGAATTGTTTCATGGTTTGTGATGTCTTATCTGACGCTGGCTTTCAGAAGGGACATTAGTACAAGCCGTTGCGGTAAGGAATATCAAATCGTCTTCCGGATGGTTCTTGAATAACCGGATTTGTGCAGACGCACACATCCAGTCAAGGATACATGATTGTTACCGGTGGTTCGAATGGAGGGGAATCAGACATAAAAGTATGGTCTCGCAATAAGAAGGTACGCCATTATACAACGGATAGGTGGTATCTTACACATCATTTTTTGCAGGAAGCGACTTCAGATGAAGGAATAAGCAGTACACCGAGATCTAGCTCGACATCTTGGTGGCAGATCGCATTGGCTGTTCTCTTGACGCTGAATATTGCTAGTATTTTATGGTGTCATATCTCGGGGTCTGAGTCATGGAGGGTAATTTTGGCTGCAAAACTGGCACCTAGCGTAAAGGTGAATGGGTAATTTGTAGAATGTGAGCAGTAAGTTGACAATTGCAGCTGCATATGGACACCAATGACGTCCCCGTTGCATTTACTAGCATAGCAGCCAATCCGACCGATAGTCCCCACACTACTGTCCAAGCCGCGACTTACACTGTGACGACAACCAACGTGGTAGCAACGATCGTAGTGGTGGAAAGAGCAAAGAAAACGGATACGTCAATCATAATGGGATGCTTTGGAACAACGCTTAGACTGTTACGCGTAGTCCTTGGACAATATTTTTCTTTCTTTATATTTACTGTCACTTGCTAACTACGACGCCTCATCCATTTAAATCACGATGCATGCCTCGACGACGACGAAAGAGCGGCGCGTATCATCTTTGCACCCGCGCGGCGTCCGGCAACATGCAAAGGGTTTGAAAAACACGAAGAATGAACGAGATTATCAGATACATAAAGACAGTCGAAGATAGTGGCCAGTCACCCATTTAAACTCAAAAACCGCTGAGGCATTGAGATCAACTATTTCCATCATTGCTTCATAAAGAAAAAATGGATTCACTCATTGTCTATTATATGCGACATTTATGTGTATAGAATTATGATGACACATTCATTTTCTCGCTGGTGCCCAATATAGCAGAGTCATTGTGTGGCTGTGCACTCTTTCGCTTGTGTTCCTAGCCTCCACGGTCAGCGGCCCACTCGTTGGCTCTGGTGTCCGCATGCAATTGTGAACAATTGCAGAGACTGAGAAGCAAAAACTCGAGTAAGGAGAGCGAACCGATCACTAAGTTATGGTGCACATCTGCATAACAATTTCATCCGCCAGCGCCAACGCCAACGCCAACAGACTACAAACGCTTATCACGCAATAATGGGGTCTTCTATGAGCTCAGTCACAGTATCCGCGCCATGCTTCAACTTTGACCTCCGAATCTAATATAATGGTTTAGTTCCAGGCAATATCAGTTTCTCAGTCCTCACCAGTCGCAACCCACGAGGGACTTCCGGGACGCGGTATCTAATTTTCATCCCCAGGATAATGTTAATAAATTCTCGGGTATTCAGACGTCGAAAGACAACTTGGAAGTACGCTCACATTCTATCACTGGTACATGTGGCTCACATCTTTAAATGCAGCAGATATTTGCCTTCAATGATGCCACAATGTCTTCACCGATCGGCGCTGAGAAGAATAAATATGTATGCACCAAAATTCACTTTTGTCCACGCAATACCCATCTCTTCTGATCTGCAGAAGACGATGACTTAGAGGACAGGGCTCCAAAACGTCGCGCGCTCCTTCCTCAGCCACATCAACGATGAAAAGTCCTTGGTACGTATCACGACGCACGCTTTTGCCATACATTGCTTACTCAACCCCACCATAGAAGCGACATAGTTCAGATAAATTGGAAGGAGCCGCGAAGCGTCGCACATGGATTTCCACCGGACCTGTCGTGGCCACCGACGTGAACATTGACAGATGGATTGTAATTCAGGAGCTTCCGAATTATGTTCCGTGCAGTCAATGGTCACTTTGTTGGTTTTGGTGCTGTACATGCTTCTATTGCTATGTCCGATACATTTCACAATCGATCGCGTTATATTTGATTACAAATTCGTCGTGTACGGAATGTCGGCGACACCTTCAACGAAACCAGCAGGCAACGAGAAATTTATCACGTCCATTCCTTATTCTTCACTCGTGGCCCTCCTCCCACATTGCGCGAGATCGAACTACTCGATACTCAAACGACCCCATTTTCCAAGGCTTGTGCCTGTTGGCGGCTCGAAGGCCACGTCGATATCTTTTGAAGAAAGGTGTTCATCGCCGCAATGTCCGCTACGTGATAGTACCGTAAGTTTCTGCTATTCGACGCTTTAATGGACTGGATTACCGTGCATATCAGTGGACCTCTGCGTCAGTCGCTCAAGCCCGGCTCCAAGAAAGGCGCCCTCCTTTAATCACTTTCGAATTACATGGAAAGCTCATATACCCTGTCTAAATGATAAGGTGAGTTACGTTGCGAAGCGTTTTGTGAAGTGTAAACTGACTGACCGTGTTTGTACAGTTCGAGTTGGGTCGTGCAGAGTATTTCAGGCAGTAGTGGGCCGAGGGAGGGCAGAAACGTTGGAATATCTTGACCTCGGTGTAATTGACGAACGCATTCATCGCAAATGGATTTCGAAAGCAACAATACCACTTTTCTTTATACAATCGATGGCACATCTGCCCCCTTCCATATGCAAACAAGAACGTGAGGTACGGTTCCGCTACATTTGATTCTCATCGCTCACCTTATAGGTTGTGTCATTAGCGAATGCAATTTTGACGCTCTAGTTTGGTTAGGGACGCGGAGAATGTTAAAAAGTGCTAGGTATTTTTTTCCTTAATTTTTTTACTCTCTCGTGGAGAAGGACTCGCTTACACTGAGCGGACCACTGAGCGGACCACTGAGCGGACCACTGAGCGACCCGATCAGCGGGTCACTGCCTGTGATCCGGGAGATTTTTCTAAATCGGTTCCCACCTGTTTCCTGTCTCCAAAGGGCAGGCCTTATTCTAATTGTTTTTTCGATGTGTTCCGGCGACCCATGGAAACCCGGTCCGCGGAAAACAATAAGACTGGGTTCCACGTGTGATCCCGATTTACATTCCATGTGCGGTTCGGCTGTGTTCGCGGAACTAATGTCCAACCCCAATTTAAGTTAAACTCACATTATGTACCGAGCCCACACTGTAAGTACACGCCTAATTTGGGTTTCTAAATCCCATTTAAAACACAAACCTTCCCTGTGCACCGCGGTTGCAGTTATTGAATGTCACAATATCACAGTCTTTTTGTTTTCGTCATTCACACGGATCCCATGGTGTACAATAAGTCCGTGGCTGTGTCTAACCTGTGTCCTCGACTCTCAAGGTCCCGTGTACGCCGTGTCTGCGACTGAAATGAGATGTTCAAACACAGTCGCTCGTTTTCCGGGGTCTGTTCCGCTCAAAATAGTATTGGTAACCCAATGAGAAATCTGTTCTGGTGTTAAACAACTGGAAATATGGGCATAGTGTATGACGGGAACGCACTTTCTTCGTTACCTCAATCACCTGAGTGATGTGGTCGTCAGACTCGCTAACTTTGCTTGACTCTTGCACGCGATGCAAGCATTCGACAGCTCCGATTTTGTTGTGAAAGCGACTCTCCAGAATCGTGAGTTGCCTCGCCATCTCCAACGCGTTGATGTCAAGTAACTCCAGTTTTCGGAACAGTGGAAGCTTCGGTTCGATTGTCCGCGGTACGGTCTGAGACGACACCGTAGCAGTTTCGACAACAGATTTTCCACCGGCTTGCTGCTGAAGTAATGAATGCAGGACCATTGAAGCGATCCATGTAACTTACCGCACATTCGATGAGATCGAAAAGGTGTTTGGAAGCATGCAATTCGGCAGCATCGGTGGTTGAGAGGAAGTCCTTCATGCGCTCGAAGATGTAATGATCCTCTTATCCGAGCACATCACTATCGGTTATCATTGTCTCAAATGTTTTGACAACACTGAATAGCGCAAACATGAGTGAAGATATGGAAAATTTAACCTCGTGTGTTTATTTACCAGGCTCGAACAGGGGTCAGCTTTAACTTTATCCACACCTCATGTTCGAATGGATATAAACCTTCCGGAGCCTGAACATTGAAGTGTGCCACTAAAAGGTCGAATAACTCATTCAAATTTGTAAAAGACTTGTAAGTCAACAAGAATGTCTTGATGAACATAGGATCTGCACAACATATTTGAACATATCTCATTGTCGAGAAATGGTGTATAAGCACAAACCTTTATGTTTATCATGTGTCGTCAGTAGCTCAACCAAAGCCCGCAGAGTACCTCCTCTAAGCCCACCATCCGGACCAATGAGGATCTCACCGGGACCATACGTAGATCGCAAATACCACGGCGTGGAGTTATCGTTTGCAATTTCAACCTGTCGTTCCGGCGCATCATCGCCAAGCACCTGCTTCGTGGCAGCTCCCAAACGTGATCGTTCTGCAACTCCATAAATGAAAAGTCACAGGATTGATGGAGGCGAACATACTCCGCATTGGAACCATATGTGATACAGACGGATCTACGGGATGATGGTCATCATCTTGTCTCTGCAGGAGGTTCAGCGTTGTTGCTACCTGACTAGCATCAACAGTGGTATTTGGGATTATACGAATAGAAGGACTGGTATGATGCGTCTCCTGCAGTTGCTCCTTGTGATCTTTCCTTTCTGCTGCAAACACAGTGACAGCCCGAAGGTAGTCATCCGGGAAACCGTATTGGTCCAATGATGCTCGTGTTTCATGCGAGAGCTTCTCGTTGCTATTAAGGTGAACAGGCGAACCACTGCGCCGGTTGAAGTACTCCAGAAGTAATCCCGTTTTCGGTCGTTGAGTTGGAGCATAACTCCAGCACTTCTCCATAAGAGCCCATAAGTCGTCATCTAAGCCGTACTTCAGCAAATTGTTTGCTGGTCGCCGCGGGGTCTGTTTATTCATGAGAGCCTTCATGACAGCACCATCTCTTTGAAATTCTGCGAATGGCCATTTGCCAGTCATCAGCTGCTGACGTGTGAGCAGACGAACGGAGAGTCGTACGCGATGACATACCTCCAAACAGACACAACCGAACGCGTACATGTCACTTTCTTGATTTGGACTGTTCGTCTTTCCGTCTTCATGGCTCTCAAATAATTCAGGAGCTTGCCACCGTAAAGTCCCCACGCTGTTTCCTGTCGTGACGCCGAGTGTGCTTTCCGCGGAATCGCGAAATCGCGAAAGGCCAAAGTCTCCAAGGCATGCAGTCAAATCTGACGTGACGAAGATATTGGCCTAAAACACGCGGTCAGAGGAATAGCGATGGTGGACATGAGAAACATACACCCTTGAGGTCGCCATGAATAATCGCAGGTTGGAAATTGTGAAGGTATGCCAATCCGCTGACAACATCTCTTAACTAACGGACAGCGTTATTATTAACAAAGCACTTTATAAGTAAATGCACGAAACTTTTACCAATGCACAACGATCACTCTCCGGGTTTTTTGCTAAGTACTTGTTAACATTGCCCGCATCCATCCACGGTGAAACTAGACATAGCCGGTTAAAATATTCATCGCCTCTGAAGACGCCATAAAACGGTAATATGTTTGGGTGCCTGAGGAGCCGCCAGATAATAGCCTCGTGTGAGAATTCCTGCGCAATAGATGTCAGAATAGAGCAGCAGTACTAAGCAGTTTATACGAATACCCTGAGTGCCTTTTCCTGATCGGAATGGTCATAAATTCTCAAGGCTTTGATTGCAACCGGAGAGGAGTCGAAATAGCCAGTCCAGACATCCGCGAACCCGCCACCTGTAACGGGATCCCTTCCATCTCGCTTAACCCCGGATAGCATGAGGCAGTCAGGAAGGCATGCGGAAGATTTTGCAAGACGTGTTAGTGTCCGAGCAAATCGTGGCCGGTCGTTTGGCGACAGATTGCCTCTGTCAAGAATCTGGGAATGACGTCGGGTATAATTTGGAGGTGTAAGATGTGCACACGTACCGTGTGCAACAAATTCAAGATAGGCACTGGATCTGCGGTACATAACCCATAGAATGCGCCTTTACGTTCTCGGTTGTTCAATATCACCAGCAACTGCCTTTGAATTTTGAAGCAGTCAGCATCGAGCAGTTTTCGGAGGTCAAAATATTGTGCGCATTGTTCATGTCCACTCTGATCTAAATCAGTGCTTCGCCGCAGTAGGTCATGAATGTAATACTCACGGTCTTCCCTTGGTTGAGAATATCCCAAAGCGTTGATCGAACGGTGTGTTGATTTGCGAGCCATTGAAGATCGTCCCAAGCACTCCATGTACCAAGGGCCTTGCGCAACGAATCGTACGCATCTTGAGCAGAGTTCGGTGTCAAACTTGTCTTCAGAACAACGTCACCGAATGAATCACTCTGCTGGCGACCCGTACCTTCAATTGAAAGCTAATAGTCGCTATGGACAAGGAAATTCAAACACCGACCATTGAGAACAGTTGTAGAACTTACCTGATAAATTTTCGCTGAAGATACCATTTGCACGCATTCAATCCTATTCGCGCCATCAAGCAATTTGAGCACTGCGTTCCAATCAGTACCATCGCTCAGCCCAGACGTTTCCAACGTTTTTATATCATCCAGGTCTTCGGTGGAGGTATTAATACGATCCTTTATTCGGTGATAGTTCCAGAAGCAACCAACGACGTCAAAATCTTCCAGTTCACCTGAATGAGATGTATCGTACCATTTGACCAGTCGCGAGCGCTTCCTCAGTGCTATTCGTTGGCGATGCACTGATACGAGCATGGGAAGACTGACACAATAGAGTGCCTGAGTAGAAGATGGAAGGCTGCTGAAGAGATGACCACTCGCGAAGGTGAGTTACAGATGGTGGTTGTTGGATGCTAGATAAGCGCCGCGGAGTTCTATTTCGCTGTTGCACAGGTTGACTTACCTAACTCGGTTAGTGGGTCTTTGCTTTCGTCGTTCAACTATTGTTCGTGATCCAATAGTTTCGTCAGTTCCCGATAGTCTAAGCTGTGTTGGAACAACATTTTTCGATGCCGTCTACCAGCCAAACTGCCGCATCGTCTGACATTCAGGCCTTTCGGGATGTTCTTGCTTCGTCCAAAAGCATCATAACTCTTGCCGGAGCTGGGCTGTCTGCAGGATCAGGTATACAGACTTACAGGGGTGGCGGTGGATTATGGAATACCCATGTGAGAGTGATTCTGAAAATAAAACACATGATTGGACTGAAAGATGGATTGGGGATGCAGGATGCTGACTACCTTGCTACTCCACAAGCATTCAAAGAAAATCCCAGTCGTGTCTGGCAATTTTACCACACCAGACGCGAAATGTCATATGTTTTTCATGCGTTTTTATTGTGGTACTGACTACATGTGGACAGATGCCTCCAGTCTCAGCCTAACGCAGCACATCACGCACTGGCATCCCTTAGCGAACCTTCCACACTCTTTCGCATAACGCCATCTCTGAAAGAAACATCATCACCTCCGTTACTCATTACGCAGAACATCGATTCCTTGTCCCTTCGTGCACTTGATGGCCTGCCGCCAGCCGTCAAAACTGCCGCGGAGGGTCGCTTACTCGAAATGCATGGTTGTATCTTTTCCACGCGTTGTACGTCCTGTCAACACACCCAACGTACATATTCTAGTCCTCTCTGCTCTGCATTCCTGAGTACCGAGGAGCGCGATATACCCATCTCCGAACTCCCGCGATGCGGTGGTGAGAATTGGTCTGGTTCAAATCGATACGGGAAATGCGGGGGTTTATTGAGGCCAGATGTTGTCTGGTTTGGTGAGATACCTAATCACATGGGTGAGATAGCACAGAGGTTGAATTGGTGCGATTTGTTGCTTGTCGTTGGGACGTCTTCGACTGTGAGTACGGTTACGGCGCTGGCTGTCATTGTGGAATTAATCAATTGGTGATGAAGGTATACCCAGCAGCAGGATTTGCGGCGACTGTCAAGGCGAGAGGTGGAAAAGTAGCCGTCTTTGACATCGAGAACCCGAAAGATCATGTTGGAGCAGATTTTATTTTCCTTGGCCCGTGCGAAGAAACATTGCCAGAAGTTCTTGGAGTGTAGCGAATATTATATGAAATGAGACATTCAGGAAATTAATCGATTTGTTGTAACTGTAATTATATCTGCAAAGGTGCGACGTGCAGATTTTACGACGAAGTCCTGACCATGCTGGAAAACTCGTTCATATCATCAAACTGGTACCATATTTTCCACACGTAAAGCGAGGTGTGCATCATTTGCACGCAGACGTCGTCGGAATACATTATATATACTAGTACAACCCTGCCTCTGGTAATCATCGATCATATCCTGATTTCCAATGAAACGAACACCTATTATCGCAGTACGATCCATTCCGATCCTTTCATGACGCAAACTAAAAGCCCATTTCCGTCAACTCCTTCCCCAGCGTCTCGTCCTGTCCCATCTTCAGCTTCGCAGACACCTTCATTTCCTGAGAAGCGCACCCTTTTACAGCTCCGGTTCGCGCGCACAACTGGGGGCACGGCAGGAATGTGATACTGCACCCGCCTTGCTCGGCCGTATGCATGGAGTAACAAGAGTCATTAAGAGAATCCGCAATCAAATTGGATATGACTATGCTGCCCTCTGACCAGAAATAAAATCAGTCTCCAGGTCCTGTGCTTTCATAATGTGAATGTGAAATAGGACGCCAATCAGCGATGACAACGCCGGGGTCCGCGGACGTGCAGGTGAAAGTAACATTTTCTGCGCCAAATTGTTGCTGGAGCTCGCCGGCTTGGATTTTCCTGCACAATCGTCACAACTTTTTTGAATAAACAAATATAATTATGCTCGAGAGGTTGGTCACGACAAAACCTTCATAGAGGATGGAGGGCTATGGAAGAAAGGGCAGGCAAGCAAGTTTCAGTGATGCTTTGAAGCGTCAGGGTAAAAACGGTGGTTGAGATCATTGCAGGGTCCGACGTTGCGCAAGCCAAAACAAATACCAACATGTAATTCATCAAATTTGAGGACATGGGTCTAGATCATTCACCCTCAAGCGAAAGGACTGTCGCGGTCACGACTGATAAGTTCGTTCAAGGCCTTAACAACGTGCCCTACGGCCTGCCTAACCGCGTCCCTTTCCTCGGCGGGGACCTTCGGAAGATATCTACCGTCAAATCTATCCGGATGCCATCGCAGTAGCTGCTCCTTGATGCGATCCTTAGGCGATTTGTCTTGTGAATGGTGGGGCGATAGTACAAATGACGCAATACGATTTACTGTGAGGTCCTCCGCGACTGTAACTGTTGTAACGGTAGGCCAGGAAATAGCTTGAAATCGAAGGATGTCCTGGTCTCTCGCCGTGGACCACCATTTCTGATAGTTCGACCATGCCGCCAAGACCTCGACCTTGTTCATCGCAAGTACATCTTTGGCGATTGCGGCCTTCTCCCTTTCCGTAGTCTCAGCGCGGAACTGCGCCTGTTGCTTCTGAGCTGTCTCTTGCTGCGTCCTTTCCCAATCATGGGCATTCCGGACATTTTTTCTACCAGGGGCAGCCTCATTTTGGGATGTGCTAGAAGAACGTGGAGCTGGCGTCTGGGTCTCTACAGGGGTACTTTTGTACCCAGAGAAAGGCATGTGTCTCTTCGCTTCGCCATCAGCCGTGGCTGACTGTCCACTGGAACTGGAAGACCGATGCAGACCTGTAGCACCGCTACTTGCGGTGTTGTCAGAAGGCGAAAACGGGGAACTTCTCGGAGGACTGGACGGTCGGGAAGTTGGCCTCCAAATTCGATGTCCCGTGCCTTGCTGGTCAAATGCGGGACGGTCTGTGCTGTTGCTTCTGCCTGAATAGCTACTAGAAGAAACCCCCGTTGCGTTCGGGCGACCGCTGGAGTTACCAGAAAGTGACGAGAAGGTGCTTCTGGTGGCACTAGAAAGTCCGGGGGTCTGTCCACTGCTGATATCTCTCGTAGGATACTGGCCCGTCGGAGTCGATGGAGCAGTACCACGTGAACTCAATCGGCTTGGTCGAGGTGGCGGCGAGATGCTTTTCACACGTGTGGAACGACCCCGGGCATTATCGTCATTTTCCGCAAGGCCAGGTCCCTCCCGATCATCATGCTTTGCCTTCTCCCCCCGCCGACGGCGCTCTTCTTCATGCACTTGTCTGAACAAAAAATCCGACATGATTCAGATGCGAGGATTCGACAGGGAAGAGTATGGGGATAATGACTCACTTTTTAAGGTCGTTGAAGAACGTGTCTCCGTCGGCTAGTCGCAAACGGAGATTGGATTCGACATGTTTGGCCTGTTTTATGGTTTCACTATGGGCAATGTGGTTCATGAGGATGGCGCGTAATAGTACGGCACTCAGTGATAATGATACGGGCTGAAGTGAATGTGAATGGTGTGGTTCTTAGTAAAGGGTTTGGATATCTAAACGCACCTGAACATCCGAGTGATTGGCGGTTAACCAGTCTTGCAATTCCTTGTGAAGAGTAAGAACCTCCTCTGCTGAACTCTTCTTGGATGCAAGCTTTGCGACCTTGTCTTCGAGAACGCGGACCTCGGCTCTGAGACGAGAAGCATCCTGATCATTCAGGAGTGCGCGACCATCTTCTTGTTGTTTCCTTTGTGCGCTCTCCTTTGGAAGCGAAGGTGCTGGAATGGATCGCAAGGTGCTCTCTTGACTATTATAATCTACGTGAACGATGCGAATGGAATCTGCGCTGAAAGGCACTCGACACAAGGGACATGAGGGGTTTCTTAAGCTTTCGATGCAGTCCTTGCAGAAGACATGACCTGTATAATCAGCACAGTCATCACAAACGAAATAAAAGTCAAAGAACTAAACCGTTCACCCACCACAGGCAATTGACCCTGGGAGTTTGTGAGGGCTGTAACCCTCGAGACAGACGTCGCATAAGGATCTGGAGTCGATGGCGAGCATGGCCGGTCGGAGTTGCTGAGTCACGTAAAGCGCAATCCCTGAGAGTCTCTGGCAGCAGACTCTTGCCTCGTGGAGACCACGCCATCACTGTATCACCGCCAAAGCTGTAGGAAGTTGGCAGGCTGGCTATGCCTGTGCTCGCTAACGCAACAGCAGTGTGGGAAAGATTACAAAGCCTCCCGTTTTGGACATAACATGCCACACGCTTCGTCGATAACGACGGTTGATGGAGGTAGCATACTTCCTCACAGAGATTGTCTGTGTCCGTAGTCAATAAAGTCCAGCTTTACATCATGCTTTCCTACTGTACGTTGCGTACGGTTGTGCATCTGGCTGTCGTTGTGGAACTAATCAATTGGTGCAGGTATATCCAGCAGCAGGATTTGCGGCGACTGTCAAGGCCATAGGTGGCAAAGTAGCTGTCTTTGACATCGAGAACCCGAAGAAGAGTCATGTTGGAGCAGATTTTATCTTCTTTGGCCCATGCGAAGAAACATTGCCAGAAGTTCTTGGAGTGTAGTGAGTATTGTATGAAATGAGACATTCAAGAAATTAATCGGTTTGTTGTAACTGTAATTATATTTGCAAGGGTGCGACGTACATATTTTACGACGAAGCATTGAAGATGTCGGAAGACTCGTTCATATCGTCAAACTGGTACCATATTTTCCACACGTGAAGCACGGTGTGGTATCAATTGCACGCAGACGTCGGAATACATTATACAAGTAAAGCCCTGCTTCTGGTATCGATCAGCTCCTGTTTGCTCAATGAAATGAACACTTATTATCCACTATCATCCATTCCTATCCTTTCACGACGCAACCTACAATCCCATTTCCTTCAACAATTCCTCCGTCGATTCCGTCAACTCCTTCCCCAGCGCCTTGTCCTGTCCCATCTTGGGCTTCGCAGAGACCTTCATTTCCTTGAGAAGCGCACCCTTGTACAGCTCCGGGTTCGCGCGCACAACTGGGGATGCGGCAGGGAACGTGATGCTGTGGCCGCCTTGCTCGGCGGTATGCATGAAGTACCTTGAACCGTTGAAGATGATCCACAACCATATGTTATTATTGGTCACAGCTACGCTGCCCTCTGAGCAGAAATTAATTCAGTCTCCTGGTTTTTGTATGCATGGTGAGAAATAGGATGCTCACCGGTGATGACACCACCAGGGTCTACGGACATACAGATGACCGGAACACTTTGCGCGTCAAATTGTCGCTGGAGCTCGTTTGCCCACAGCATGTTAGCCAACTTGGATTTTCCTAAGAGATCGACATCAGGGAATAGAGATAACCAGGTTACTGAAGATGGTCACCATAACGCTTCAGTCCATCCATTAATTGACCTTCATATTTGAAATTATAGTCCTCTTTTGTGCGGAAGTGCGGGTCCGATGGAACGAGAGCAACCGTCATAGATGTGACCTAACGCAATCAATTGACATTGAAAGTTTAAGCAGAAGATAACGGAAGCTAGCACACGTTGACGATGCGAACATCATGTCCAGCTTGTGCCGAGGAAGTGAGAAGGGGCATGAGAGTCTTTGTGAAGATGTACGGGCTGAAATGACTGTTAGGGTCAAAATAATTGTGTATAAGCGTTTGTAATTTTGTGATGTGGTTTCGTCGTACTTCACGACCATTGTTTCTTGAATGCCGACGGGATTCATCTGCCAAGGGGATGATTGTCTGAAAATCGGGGATTTGAAAAAAAAATTGCATCAATAATGATGAATGCCTTACATCCCCGCGTTGTTTACTGTGTACGGTGTGTGTGTAAGTTGTCAAATCGACGAATAGTGTAGGATAAGGCTCACCCAGGATATCCAAAGTCTTCTCTTTTGACAAAATCTCTTCAGCTGCGGCGTTCGACTGTTTGGGATCGCTCAAGTCCAATTTCAACCATTCGACCTTTCCATTACCAGGCCCGAGACCTTCTGCCTCAAGTTGGGAGATGGCGCCAGTCGCCCTGCTCTCATTGCGAGCAGCCATGTACACTTTCGCGCCTTTGCGTGCCAGCTGCTGGACGGCTCTGAATCCCATTCCAGAGCTAAAATCACGTATATCAGAGATGTAATTATGGGTTCCAAACAATACGCACTTTCCGCCAGTCACAATCGCGACCTTGCCTGTGAGGTCGGGTACATCAGTCGCAGGTTCGAACTGTTTATTTCTAGACACGAACGAGCCCATTTCTCAAGTCAGATAGGATAAAATAAAATGACTGGGCTGCCTTGAGTGACAACGAATGAACTTGCGATGGTTTGAGATCCAAAAATAAACCCCAATTGAGCTGACTAATCACGACGCGTGTTTTCGGATGAGGTAGAAACCACGTGGAAGATTGACCACGCGTCATCCGCACGGTGACGGTGCTGTTGGAGCCATGAGCGATATAACAGGCGACTTGCTCGTGGGGAGGCCCAACAACTCATTCTACTTTACTCCTACCACACCTGCAGCCTTAAACTTGACTTTGGACACTACGAATCGGCCATTTCGCTCATATAGTATCGATAAGATTGCAAGAAATAACGTGCACACTTCGCGATGCAAGCACACAGCTCAACCATGATTGATTACGATGTAAGTTTCACGGTTCGTGATCGATGTTTAGGGGACTGAAATTTCTCCCTTCAGGAGGAAGACGAGGTCTGCCGAATGCTTGGATCCTTGAATCTCAAGGGTTGGTCAGAGCCGTTAGCACCACTCGTGCGTGTTTCACCATCATATCTGGGAACCACTGTCATTAAGCGGTATTTCAGGCTGTTGAACCCCCAGTTTCACGCTCTGACACACCCGGGTCACCGCCATCGCCCGTTGTCCAGATAACTGACGGCACAGGAAATGTCCAGGTTCGTCAGCATACCCAAGCATCACATTTATGGTCGACTAACCAAGAGATATAGTTTATCTCCGCGCCAGCTTGCGCCCCGCAACATGGGTGCGCTCTCCTCCAATCACTGCATGCACACCTCCCGTTAACTCCCGCAAAGTCATCAAGCCTTTTTCTCGAATCGATCTTCACGCACCGTGAATCGTTCGTCGCGTTCCCGGCTGGACACCGGGGGTGTGCAGCGGCGTTCACGGAGCTCGCTTTCATTTTGGAAAGACGCGCACAAGAGACGGGTTCGGATGGCGACCTGGACACCGCGATCGCGCTCCATGGTGAAGCATGGCTGGTCTCGGGGTGGAGTTAATTTCACAAAAATCCTTACATCGTAGATACTACTACTAAGACTGTGACACACTTCCTTCATATGCATATTTTATGATGATAGCATTGATATGATTCTTATTTCTCCGTTCCCCGCGGCACTGTTAAGTGTCTCACAGTTTGAAGTCGAGCGTAACAAACAGCAGCAGTCTACATGCTCGACACGCAAAGGACATGCTGGGAGCGAATGTTGTACACTAAGTCGTTCATTTCATCACTTGTTCAACTGAGCCAATCAAGTCTCCCAAATTAGTGTGGGAAAAAGAAAAAAATTATACCGGTCTTCCTCTGGTTCAACATCCACGTCCAACAATTATTTCGGATACCGGGATACTAAACGCCATTGCCAAAGTCATCGCCAGTGAGTGTGGCCGTATCAAACCGATGCTGATGGAATTGTGCTCCGGAGAATCAACGTTCTTAGTGACATATGAGGATGATAGAGCGATAATCTGACCAGGCTACAAAGAACGCCATTTTGACGTCCTCAGCCCAGTACAGTGTATTTCGAAATTTGCGGATAATACGCACAAATTGTCTTGAAGCCAGAATCTGTGGAGAGCGCGATGCGATTAATCTCAGCACGATTTGGAGGTTCAGATGGTCATGGATGACGCACAAATTCAATCTGAGGTTCATCCGCAAGCCCATCTGGAGGCGGTTCATCGAGTGTCGCACCTTTTAACCACCTGATGTGATTGCAAAACTTGATGATGGTTCGATACACAGACATTGAACAGTTTCCGAGAAGCCCACCAGATCGATTCAACAGGTGATGTGTCAACGAAAAGAGGCCTTAGCTCGCCAAGGGAGAACTTCTTTCCCGGCGATGACATTTCCGTTTAGCTTGATGGCATCCTATGGTCAGGATGGCGAAATCGATTCCGGGTGGGTGAAATTCACCGGGATAAAGGAGAGGCTCAACAGAGGGCACCGTCCTCAGTCGTAAGATTATATGTCATTCGACACACATTGGAGTCTTCTGGTTCCAAGGCAACTTGGGAGTTCAGAAAAGTTAGCATGGTGGCGATATTATCCATAGTGATGGCCACTGGCGTACACCGAACAGAAGTGAGCAAACGAGTACTGGACCTGTGGATGCCATGTGTGCGGAGACAAAGTAAACCTTGATACGAGGCGATAACGTGCCGCATTGACCCGCAAACATTGGCAGTAACATAAGGGAATATTGCTGGTACCACAGACTGTTTCGAATGCAATGTGCACCTGAAAACTTACTGCCCAAGACATGTACAGGTTTGGATCCACGCGGGCGAACAATTTGACGAGACGAAAAAAAAAATGCCACCCGAAAATCGCGATAGACTTACTGCAACATGCCATGCGATGACATCCACTGAGACTCTTAGAGATACGTGTGAAGTCCAAGAGTTGACAACCTTCTGCAGCACCACAAGTCCAGTGATTGAAGTGTCTTGTTGAGAGAGATTCGGCGCTTAGTCATCAACTTTTTTTTCTTCGACGACGTTGTTGATATCTCCAGGAATTCTTTGGACAGTCCATGGTGAATTTGAACGGTCGTTCATGTCAATCACGTCGACTGGTTGAAAATTCATGCCACGGGAGTCCTTGAGGGTTTGACCGTTTTCGCTCTGAGTCATTCTTGATGGCTTCGCCGCATTTTCTTGACCTTCCTCGGAGCGGTACTAGATTCCTTGAGACCAGTGTTTCCAGATATCCGAATGGCGGTGAAGCGACACCGCTGTGGAAAGCTGTGTCCAACTCTGGGCAAAACTGGTTTTCTGTTTAGAACTCAGAGACGCCCATCGACATGCTCCTGAAATAGCACCACGACCACCCCCACACCTCTGCTTGTCCCCGGAACAATCAACGATGTTTACTTCCAGTAGCAACGCGTGGTCATCGGCTAATGATCCACTTCGAAGGGCCAAGTCAGAAACAACGGGCCAAGTGAAGCAGCAAATGCTATTTCAGATAATATATAAAGACCTTTCTGGTTTGATGATCGAGAAGCCACAAATTTGTGAGTACAACATTCGCGTTTCGTGATGCACTGGTGATGCACTGGTAGCTGAGTTATGTTGGCTGTAGCAAATGGGATGCTGCCACGGGGATATGAAGAATTGGCACAACTTTCGACTCGCCCGTTCCGGGAGCTTTGCGAACATCTTTATAATGATTGGATTCGACGAAAGAAAGGCAGTGATCGTGACTATGATGATGAAGGTCAGCGATTTACATAGATCTGTCAGATCGTATGCCTTCAAGCTGGAAAGATTGGGTAAACGATACGCTGACAATATAAATTTGCAATTTACAGAAGGAGGTGCTTCTCGAGAACGCTTCGACCCGACGATAAAACTGCTGAAAGCTCCAAGCAGTTTTGCATTCGCAACACTTTCGGGACCGGACTTCAAAGAAGTTGCGAGTGCAGTGGTCCACGAGCTCGGTCGCCGTTATCCCGAGTTAAAGACACTCGAGGTGGGTTCCCTTTTCGCCCATACGATCAAAGCCGCGCTTCGCAATGTCCTTCGCGTCATTGTACCATTTTTCATGACTATTGATTTGCCCATTGACTTTTTTCTTCCTTGCAGATTACACCGGCCAACGTTACGCTCGGTTCTGGCGACATGGGTAAATCATCGTCACCAGCGTTCCCGGTTCCTTCTGGGCATCGACATTCGCCGAAACGGTCGTCGCTCAGCCATGAATTGGAGCTATCCACTGAATTAAATAGTACACTTGCTCTACTGCCAAACGACATCGAGGAACTGAGTGCAGATGACACGCCGCCATCTGATTTAGAATCTGAACCGACACGCAATGGAAGCATCCGACGTTTGGTCGTTGCAAGTCCCGGCGCAGAAAATGCGGATCAGCACGATACTACTGGTGCCTCGGATCACATAAAACGGGTCGAACCAAATCATAACGTCTCCCTTTCGGATCTCACGACACGATTCTCGGCCGAAACGTACGCATTTCCTCGTGCTCCGGTTACGTCTGTCGACGGTGTACACAATGGCACCACCGGTGATGCAGTTTCAGGAAAAGTCGTCGAGCCAAGTGCCTATGTCCCCTCGACTCCGGCCGACAACTTCTCAACCTTAGCGTCTGCTCTCAAATTCCCAAGCAGCACACGCCTGGTCAATCTTGAGCGAGGGGATTATACCGCGCAAGTTGCGAGTCAACATGGCGTATATGACCGCAAGGCATTCGACCACATGCGCGTATCAAACCCGACTCAATCACAACCTCCAGGCCTGGATTCTGCCAACCCAACGCAATTTGCTGAGACGGAGGATTTATCGAGTGGTCCTCAACCCCATAATGAGACAAAAGACGTTTCCCCGAACTTTCTTAAAATCAGACCACCAAAGCCCGATGTCGGATCTGACTCTCAAGCGGACAGATCTAGAGGAGAAATCGATACCGACCCGAATTCTTTCACTGGGCATCTTCAGCCAGACTACTTTGATGCTAACCAACAGGAATCGACTCAATCTGAACTCCCTGCAATTGAACCTGACTCTGAAATGAACCCTACGACGTTAGATAGCACCCCAATCCAGACGGACGTACTGGACACTATTACGCCTTCTCATGAATCCTCCGAAGGGAAATCAGTGCCTTCCGATGACTGGAAACATTGGTGGCAGGCTAATTGTTCCGATGTGTCTAAATTTCTTAACGTCACCGCACGGATGCACATACCCCAGAAGTTGGAATGTTTACGCATTGGCCGGACTGCGAAAATCTATCCAGTAAGCTTCTATTTTGCCATGCGGCAGTGGAAGATATTTGAATGTATTCAAGCGTGTCTTTGCATATTTATTCGTGCATCTGAACCTTCGCATGGCCGAATCATGGTGCGCTTACTTGGATGATATTCATCAAATTGACTGATCAAGGAATATTCAGTGACTTGGACGCGTTGAGACAAACGCACGAAGAATTGAGCGGCTGGGATGATCTTCAATGTCTGCTGAAACAGCATACCATACGTTTGACTTTGTGGAATCTTTTAAACACGCGGCATAACAAACCTGTAGGTGTAATGTATGTCATATTGTTGTTCTTTGAATTTACCTACCGTATCATCATCGCAGGATGTGGTTTTAACTGGCTGCGATCTTGCATGTCTGCTCACTCTCGACATGGGTGACCTCCGACGCATTGTCGAACGCGTGTTGAGAAACCGAGAACAGAAGGAAAAGTTCCTAGAATTATGTACACCAGATCCCAGTCCTGTTATCAATTTATTGCAGACAGTACGCACTTTGATTAATCTCGTTTTTGTTTCGAGACTAAACTTGTCCGAAGTTTCTGGACGGTCAAAATCTGACGGACGAATGCAAGCGTTTGATTGTCCGATCGACGGCTCGTATCGCCAAAAAGTCTGGCTGTTATCCGGACTGCCTCGCTTTGAAGGACGTTCGACCAACCGGGGATGGCCCGATTGCTGGTGGCGGATTCGCGGATGTGTGGAAAGGTTCCATGGATTCCATTGCTGGCCAAACGGACTCCGTTGCCCTCAAAGTCTTTCGAGTCTATAAGCAATCAGTGAAGGAGAAAACCCTGCAGGTGAGATGATTTGGACTAAATTGTCGAATAATTTTCAATGTGTTTTTACATGTTGCAGAGATTTTCTCATGAGGCTGTAATCTGGCGACAATTAAAACATCCGAACATTCTTCCCTTCTATGGCGTCTTTACTGGCGATAAAGTATTTGACCGACTATGTCTTGTGTCCCCGTGGATGAATGCCGGCAATATAATGGAGTACATTGATGCAAATCCCCATGTCAATCGATTGCATTTGGTAAGTTCTCGTACCTCATTCGTTGTTTAAATGATGTACCAATTCATCCCAAGCTGGCGGATGTCACTCAAGGTCTTGAATACCTTCACCACTTCGAGCCCACTGTTGTTCACGGAGACATAAAAGGCGTACGTAGTTCTTTACACTCATACCAATGTAGTTCTGGTTTCATCATGGTTTAGGCCAATGTTTTTGTCACATCTTCTCTCACGGCTTGCCTCGCTGACTTTGGACTTGCGAGTCTGAGAGATTCACAGGGGAGTACATGGGACACTACAACAGAGAAAGCAGCTGGAACTTTGCGATGGCAAGCTCCTGAGCTACTACTCGGCGACGAGAACGGTGAAACAGTACTCCCAAACCGGTGTAGTGACATATACTCGTTCGGTTGCTTGTGTATTGAGGTATATTTCTATCATCTCACCATTTCCATGCTGAGTTTCGGTTTCCCCAGGTTTTCACGGGAAAAGCACCATTCATGGAACATCTTCGAGACACCGTGGTCATGATGAGCATCATGCAGAAGAAGATACCCGAACGACCGGCAGATGACCATTCCGATGTTGGCCTGGATGATTCAATGTGGACAACCATGCGGCAATGTTGGCAAAGTGACCCTACTTTGCGACCAACCGTAGGACAATTGGTGGATTACTTTAACTGTCGAAAGGGGGCAGATACCAGAGGACTTTCTATCACATATGACCTTCCCAAAGGCGTTCAGGCATCCTTAAGCCAATATGGCTTTCCGGAGTCCTCTTTTTCAGAAATTTCTCATCGTGATAGTTCGGAGCAACACGTCCAGTCACTTTTCGATGATGCCGTGGCACAACCTCACGGTGATACATCTTCACATTCAGGGTAAGCTTTTTAGATCGTTTCCGACCTTACCTTACGTGTTCATTTTATAGCCGCTCCTTCCCAGTGGCGCTTGAAGATATGACAACGCCTGATATGCATTACAAGGGCAAAGCTTTAAGGGTGAATGAGATTGAAACGCAAGCCTCACAGGTCAAATCATATCGTGACCGCGTCTCGCTATGGTATGCATATGAACATATTGCTCAGCGGAAAATGTTCTCATCGGCGATTTCAGCTTTGGTGACATCACAAGACTCAAGACTGATGTTATTGTGAATCCAATAAATCGTATCCATGGTCAGAAAATCACTATGCAGACCAATTGTGTTATCCTGACCCGACGGACTTCATCGATTCAGGTGCTGGCAACCTGTTCGAGATAGGAAGGAAAGGGACCCGTGGGTTCACTCATACATTACCTTCTGTTCCACTGTAATTGATTCGGCTGTCCTCTGTCCTAGTTGATAACATTGTCCATCGTGCCGCAGGACCTGGGCTTTTGGATGAATGTAAATTTTGTTCGCCATTGACAACTGGGTCGTTAAAGTTTGCTGACTCGTCATCTCCCCACTTTTTCAGGTCGCACATTGGGTGTCTGCAACACTGGAGAGGCGAGAATCACGAAAGGGTACAATTTACCATGGTAAGATCTCTACCATGAAGACTTCACCCGATTTATGACGACTGAATATTGGTGCTTCTTTTGCCATCTCGTAGCAAAAGCATTATTCATGTTGTTGGTCCGTATTATACTCCGCTCTTTTCAGACATATCAGCCAAAGAACTAGCGGCATGCTACCTGGCGTGTTTTAATCTCGCGGTCGAGAAGGCTTACAGATCAATTGTAAGTGGTGCGCTCCATGACATTAGTATTCACATCTCAGCTTAGTAATTTTATAAAGGCATTTCCCACCATTTCGACAGGTTATAAACGCTACCCTGTGGAAGCTGCCGCCAACATCGCCCTCGAAGCGACCCGAGATTTCCTGAGTTCAGAACAAGGTGCAAGTGTAAGGTCACTCGAGCACCCCTTAAATTCACATTCACATCTCCCAAAATTTAGCTCGACCTAGTTGAATTTTGCCTCTTCGAAGAGGAGCACAGAGACGTATACAGGCGCGTCAATTGTTCTTGTTATGCGTGAAACACTATACTGACTGCAACCATCCATCTAGGAGACTTCTATCGGAATATTTTCCGTGACATCCTTTCGACCAGGTTCAGATGATTAATTGGTACTGCAGATGATGAAATTTGTACGAGAAATGTCACGGCGATATCAGCTATGTTATGTATTGAGTTCAAGAGAGCGTGAAACACTGAAACGTCGTGTACCCTATCGGCGTTCCGAATACATTAGTCTTTCCCTCGGATGGCCTTGGGCAATCAACACTGACATCAGCATTTACATCTGCTATATACTAGCCAAGACGCTTGAAAGCGTAAGGACACTGGAGAGGCGTCTACCCGTGTGATTAGGGTTGAACCCAACGAAACTGCCGTGCCCACATCAGTGGGTTTGGCTGCTTCTCGTTTGAAAGAATATCAATGGCTCGGCTGTCTGCGAAGCTACTAAGAACAGTTTGCGTTCGGGGGCTGTGCGTCGTTTGAAACTCAGAGACGCCCACTGGTCTTCGAGGTCCATCATCACTGCGGTCCTTCGATAATCCAAGTACTGGAATGTCCGAAGAACAATCGCTTTTTAAAACCGTGTATGGTGAGCTTTCAGCAACGGTGTTTCGGGCAAGTAGCTGTGAGCACTAGTTTGCATTAGATGTTCAACTCGCAGCCTTACTGTTGAGGCGTAACAATAGCAGACGAGATTTGGAAATCCTCGGCTTATAAGGACATTTCAAATCTGTCCAATCCGATTTTTCGTGAACTTTGCGGGCATCTATATGACGAGTGGATGCGACGAAAGAGAATCGGTACGAGTAACGCGGACACCGAGCCTAGAACAGAAGGTCAGTCTCCATTTGCCACTTCATATTCCCGCATTGTTACCACGTTCATAAACCTGTTCGGTTATCTGACGGTTCACATTTAACTGAAAACAATGTTTCCCAAGGGTCTTATGATGTCGATATTCAGGAGCAAAAGGATTTATATACACATCAATTCGCCTCTCTGTCTAGTGCTCATTTCAGCATCGTTGCGAGCGCATTGCTCCACGAATTGGAGTGTAGGTATCCTGAGTTAAAGTACCAGGATGTGAGTTTCTATTCGCCTTTCGGTCCGCCTATGAGCAACGCCGGATAACTGCCTTGGCTGACTGTAGCTGTTGGAGGCACCGCCGGCCCAGCTATTCGAAGGGGGCAGTGGTGCAATAGGTGGCAAAGCCACCATGAAGCAATCATCGGACGACTGGATATCATCGTGGCAGGCAAATTGTAAAAATTTGACCACTTTTCTTGCCTTCACGACACCGATGAGCATATCCTCTAAATCTGAATGTTTGGCGATGACCCGTGCCGTTGCGATCTATCCAGTGAGGCCGCTCGCCTGACCATTAAATTTGAGAGTTCTAATTTTCGGACTCTGAAGCATCTTATTGCATATATATTTGTACATCTAACCATGTACAGCTCAAATTTGCAGTGAGTACCCTTGTGTTTACGCGCTGTCCATATCTGAGGGACATCTCTCAGACCTTTGACAAAATTATGGGAAATGGGGGCGGGGTGCCGTCATTGGGATGATCACACATGCCTGTTAAAATACCACACTGTCCTTGAATGTCTGTGGAACCTGTTACAGGAAAATGACCGGGTGGGTTTCGTTATCAGATCTCCAATTTCCCAATCGATTAAGAAAGTCAATGTTGCAGGATCTGAGCATACCCGGATGCAACTTAAGGCACTTGCTGGCCCTCGACATGGATATTCTTCGAAACAAGGTAGAAAATGTCTTGCAAGATAAAAAGTCTAAAGAGCAGCTCCTCGAATTATGCGCCTCAGATCCAGTTCCATTGTCCAATTTGCTACAGACGGTGCGCTGAGAAGTAACACATCTATTTATCGTCATTACTGATATTTTTACTACAGCTTTTGGATGCACAAAATGAGACTGCTGATTTCAAGAGGCTCGTAGTTCGTATGTTGGCTCGGATTGCGAAGAAATCCGGATGCTACCCAGATAGCCTCGTGCTGCAAGGCATTCAGACGAAAGGAACTCGTCCGGTTGCAGGCGGTGGTTTTGCTGACGTTTGGAAAGGTTCCATGCCGAATGGAAATGAAGTTGTCGCTCTCAAGGCTTTTAGAGTCTATACGCAATCTGTACGGCGGAAAATTCTCCAGGTAACGTCTCCTCAGCGACGATTTGGTGTAATAGTTGGCTCGATGACGCGTTTTTGCAGAGATTTTCTCACGAGGCCGTCATATGGCGGCAGCTAAGGCACCCGAACATTCTGCCATTCTACGGTGTTCACGCTGGCGGTGATGAATCTGGCGGTGACGAATTTGGCGAGCTGAGTCTCGTCTCCCCGTGGATGGATACAGGGAACATTTTAAACTACGTGGATGCAAATCCACAAGCCGATCGGATTAGCCTAGTAAGGGTCTTCAAATTACGCATAAAGTATATTTTCATAGCATTTCATCGGTGTGTCTAGCTTGCAGATGTCACTCAAGGACTCAAATATCTTCATTTGTTTGAGCCAACGGTTGTTCACGGAGACATAAAAGCAGTGTGTCTATCTTTCAAAAGTCGATTTGGTTTATACTCACCTTAATCCAGGCCAATGTTCTCATCACCCCATCCCTCAATGCGTGCCTCGCAGATTTTGGGCTTGCAAGTCTCCGGGACTCACAAGAAAGCACATGGGACACTACAACCGAGAAAGCCGCTGGAACTTTACGGTGGCAAGCGCCAGAGCTGTTACTCGGTGATGAGAATGGCGAAACAGTACTCCCAAACCGATGTAGCGACATATACTCATTTGGTTGCTTGTGCATTGAGGTGATTGGCGATCGTCTGATGATGCTATATTAACGTACTAAAAATCCCCAGGTGTTCACAGGAAAGGCTCCATTCGCGGAAATTCTCCGAGACACTGTCGTTGTGATGTCTATCATGCAGAAAAGAACCCCGAAGAGACCAAGCGACGACCTCTCCGAGATTGGTTTGGATGAATCTATGTGGAATATGATGGAGCAGTGCTGGCAAAGCGAACCTACACACCGACCAACGATTGTCCAAGTTGAAGAATATTTCAATGGTCGGAATGGGGACGGCCGTCGACCACCTGTTGTCAGAGATGATCTACCCGCGGGTGTTCGGTCGACCTTGGGGCAATATGGATTTTCAGACGCTTACTTAGACGAGGTATCCAACAGAGAGGATTGCAGTGCCAGCGTGGATCCTGTGGCCAGAGTCCCCGAAACGCGAGACATATCAAACCCAGATTCTAGAATTCAAAGCGCGAATTCTATCATCCACGATATTGCACTAACAGACCTTACGACTCTACGGAGGCTTTATGCAGATGGAACAATTTCCCCATCAGTGTCACTGTATTCTGCTGTTGAATCTTACTCGAATCGCATCTCCCTTTTGTTCGTTTTCTTAGAAACTATTGCACTTGACACCGCTGACACCGCTGAAATAGCATGGGCGATATCACACGACTCCAAGTTGATGTGATTGTGACGAACCACTTCCTGGGTGGGCATCCACTTGTTAAATTTATCATTTCCGCGTTTAAGACTTTTCGGTAGTTGATCGAAAAGCTATTTTTGTTGGGTACAACACCCGTGAGCTTTCTTCTATGATGGCGCAAATGTGGCGCTGAGTTTTTTTACATAGTTGACTCTGTTATACATCGTCGTGCAGGCCCGAGACTCTTGGAGGAATGCAAGTACTCTTTTAAGGAGCATTTCTTTAGTCATAAACTCACAGTGATGTCTTTCATCCAGATCAGAAATTAGGTTATTGTGATGTTGGCAAAGCAAAAATTACGAAGGGTTATGATCTTCCATCGTAAGTTCCAGACCCGAGGTCAATGCAAATGTCTGTTGGCTGACCTCAATGTATATCTTCACAGCGGATATGTCATCCATACCAACGGACCTTGTTATGATCTTAGTCGAACTGCAGTCTCATCGATGCACTTGTCGTCCTGTTACCGCGAAAGTTTTAACCTGGCGGCGGAACATTCCTTGAAAACCATCGTAAATTCATGAATCTCATGTGATGATCCATTCCATGACTGTTGTGCAGGCATTTCCGGCCATTTCTACAGGGTTGAAGGAATTCCCCAAAGAAGAAGCAGCGAAAATTGCCCTCTCAGAAACTCGTCGTTTCTTGGATTCTGATAAAGGTGCAATGGTGTGATATGACTTAACATGCTACTTCCACTCTACATACTCAATTGCGAGCGTGTTTTCGTAGCTCAATCTTGTCGTATTTGCGGTATTCGATGAAGAAAATTGGGATGCTTATTGGTGCGCATGTTCTTAATTTCTATTCCTTCCTTGCGACCAAAGATATTAATTAATAGTGAATTGCTGCCGAGGTACTTTCCTCATGAGCGGAGGCCACCCAAGCATGCTGGTCGCGCCCCTCAGTAGCGGCTATCCCAACAAGAATCCCGAGTTCTCGGTTGTTCAAGTTCCATATGTGCCATTGTGCTTACTGTACTCAAGCCATCTCGAATTGATTGTAAATTTATGCTACTGACTTGAATATACTTTCCGAGCCAACAAAACTTTCAGCAAGACCCTGAGTGGCATACCGCAACGTAGGAAAGCTCATGGTCCCGTAAGCCAGAATTTGCAATGATCTGATGCTGCAAGTGCACAGGAATATGCGAGGAAGGCCACTTTATTCTAAGCAAACTTGCAGGGTGCGGGTCGGAAGTTCGGTGATGTCAACCGGCAATGCCGTCCTCGGCACGATAGTTTCTAACTCCGCATTTCATGGAGGCATTTAATAACTGCTCGTTCTGCTTTACGAGCTACAGAATGTCCATCATGGAAGTCAGAAATTTATTCCTCGGAAATCTTGTTGGAACAAGGGGCAAAGAAAGCTGGTCAATCGATTGGTTCGGACTCTTCGGAGGCGATGAGTCAGTTAAAACTCAGAGGCGCCCAATACGCCTTGGCTTCACCCTGTAGAACAATCAAGCATGCCTCTGCCAGTTCTCATAGCTCCACGGTCCGAGTTGGAGACGGAAAAACTGCAATTAAAGCAACTCTACGATGACCTGTCTGAGAGTCAACCAAGTAGTGGTGGGTTATCTCCATGCGTCGTGCACCTACCAAGCCTTATTGCTAACAATACTATGGTTCGTGACAGTGGATGAGGAATGGCCGCCTCCATCGCAATTGCCCCTTCGTAATGATCTGGCGCGCCTGTCGACTCTGGGGTTAACTGAATTCTGTAAACTCGTGCATCAGGAGTGGATCTGTGGGCAGAGAGACCTTCAGCCTGAATCTGGCAACGAAGGTGAGTTGACATGCGGACTCGATGGACAAACGTAAACAGAGACTGGCGCGACATGCACCTCTTACTAAGCCTTGCTGCATTTATGTATCCATGGAGTATCCAATTTCTTACCATGGTCAATAACTTTGGACAGGGATCGGAGACGCGCCTGAATATTTCGTTTTCGATCTCGATGAGAAGGGACCATGCCAGCTCTGGCTCGCTGCCCTGTCTGGTGCACATTTCAGGGTAGTCTCGAACACAGTGTGTTCCGAGCTGTGCCGGCGGTATCCCGGATTTAGAGAACAAGACGTGAGTATTTTTCAGTCTTTCAGCGAAGCCACCAATACCATCTAGATCTACTGGCTCTATCGTCTGAACTTCAACTGATTATTCTGCAGAGCGTACGAGCACACAATTCTCAGGCTCATGTACCAGAGGACTCCACCGTTGGGCGGAAACATCCACGATCTCCAAGTAGCTACGAGGAAATCCTGACCATGCCACCAAGGAAGTCACCATATCGGACCCATACTTTAGACAGGCAAGAGATCAAGGTCGATGACTGGAAGCCCCTTAGTTTACCGGCAGCGTTCATTGGCTCAGACAGTGGTAGACGGTCTTTTACAGCGGCCGAAGCCTCCCCGATAGGTGCGTACCGCAGTACGGTCTTCAGTCGCCAAGGAGACACCAAGTCAGCATCTTGCATAGACGAGTTCCTCAGTTCAACAGCGATGCTACCGTCGCAACCTAGCACGCGCAGCTCCACTCTCGACCCCACGAACGTTGCAGGGTATGCACAAAGTCTCTTCAAGAGACATGGCTTGCGCAATTCGCATCAGCGACGGGCTTCGGAGAAAAACGTGGATGGTGGATATTTGCGAACGGAGGATTCGACGGTGGTTAGGGATGCCTGGAAAACTTGGTGGGAGGATTATTGCATAGATGTGGAAGCGTTTGCGACGACGACAGCATACATAAGTGTATCCCGTATGTCTGAATGTCTGACGATGTCCCGCTCCGCCAGAATCTATCCTGTAAGTCAATTTTCTTGGCGGAGGTTTACTGAAGGAATCTTAATAGCCGTACGTGTTTTCTAGCGACTCATTGCGTACACTTACGTGCGCCTGAACTATCCATTCAAGTTCTCGACAGCTAGGTATTCTCCTCTGCGTAACCTCAACAAACCAAGTCTCCATCGTTGATGTGTGCATTTCAGAGACCTGAACATGCTACGGGAGATGCATGCGGAATGCAGAGGTTGGGACGACCATGAATGCTTGTTAAGACATCATACCATTCGTATGAAGCTATGGGATCTTATAGGTTCGCAGCGAGAGGACAGTGTGAGTTTTTGCTGTCCCTCAGTTTCACCGCTGTTGAATCACGTTATACCATAGGAATCGGCTATACCTGGGTGCAGACTAAAGTGTGTAATTGGCTCCGACATGGATGATATCCGAAGAATGGTTGAACGTGTGTTGGAAAATCGGGAGTTAAAAGACAAGCTCTTGGAATCTTGCATTCAGGATCCTGTTCCTGTCATCAATTTGCTCCAAACGGTATGCATCCCGTTCTTTGATGTGTGTGTTACTAACCGAAATACCTGAACTGGCAAGCTTCTTGATGATCACAACCCCACTGACAGTTGCAAACGATCAGTCGTTCGTATGATGGCTCGCATCGCGAAGAAGTCTGGCTGCTATCCGGATTGCCTCGTTCTCGAAGACGTCCGACCGGTTGGGGCTCACCCAGTTGCTGGTGGTGGATTTGCGGATGTCTGGAAAGGAGATATGGGCATTGATCCAAGCTCTACGACCCCTGTTTCCCTTAAAGTCTTTCGCGTCTACAATCATTCCGCCAAAGAGAAAATTCTCCAGGTAAGATGTTTTCGAACGACTTTGTTCTCAGCTCCGGGATAGAGCTCATTCCAATGGTATTGGTGCAGAGGTTTTCTCATGAGGCGGTCATATGGCGACAATTGAAACATGCAAACATACTTCCTTTCTACGGCGTTTACACTGGCGGCGATGATTTTGGCCGGTTGAGCCTCATCTCCCCGTGGATGGAGCAAGGGAATATTTTAGATTACCTCGGTGCAAATCCGAATACCGATCGGATAAGTATGGTAAGTGCCATGTCATGTCTACATAAATTACGTTGTCGTAAATTTTTATTGGCTTCTCTAGCTTGCAGATGTCGCTCGAGGGCTCGAATATCTTCACTTATTCGAGCCTACGGTTGTTCATGGAGACATAAAAGCAGTTTGTCCACCTTCCACAAAAAATTGGGTTATTCTCATGTTTATCTAGGCCAACGTTCTCGTCACACCGTCCACTACGGCGTGTCTAGCAGATTTTGGGCTTGCAAGTCTCCGGGACTCACAAGGAAGCACATGGGACACTACAACGGAGAAAGCCGCTGGAACTCTAAGGTGGCAAGCGCCTGAGCTACTACTGGGTGACGAGAATGGTGAAACAATACTCCCTAACCGATGTAGCGACATATACTCCTTTGCTTGCTTGTGCATTGAGGTGATTGAGCTTGTGCTTATGCTATGTTAGCCTAACAATCCCCAGGTATTCACAGGGAAGGCTCCGTTCATGGAAATCTCGCGAGACACCGTGGTTGTGATGACCATAATGCAAAAGAAAACCCCGAAGCGACCAACCGACGATCTCTCCGGGATTGGTTTGGATGACTCTATGTGGAATATCATGGAGCAATGCTGGCAAAGCGAACCTACACTCCGACCGACGATTGCCCAAGTTGCAGAATATTTCAATGGTCGAAGTGGTGGACCCCGACGTTCGCTTGATGTTGCAGGTGACCTTCCCACAGGCGTTCGGGGGACCTTGGGACAATATGGGTTCTCGGACGCTTATGTGACTGAGATAGCGCACAAGGAGAATTCTATTGACACCATATATCCTCAGGCCGTAGATACCGGCGCGCTGGAATCGCGTATCCGCGAGATTTTAGACTCACCTTTGACAGACTTGGCATCAATCAGTGCAAACCTGAAGCATGTCGAAAAACAGCTGGGAAAAATGAATCCGACACTCTTCGGGAACTTCCTCAGCTTGCACAAGGCTGATATAAATCTCGTCCTGTCGAAGGTGCTTGACATAAATGCGTCTCATGACTCGGTTTCGTACTCTCCGGACATTTCAAACGAAGATTCTCGCGGACAAATCGCAAATTCCAATAGTCCTCTTTTTGTATCACAAGACCTTCCAACTTTATGGTCGCTTTATGCAAATGGTACAATTATACCGCGGACATCTATGACGCGATATCCTGTTGTTAAATCTTACCTGGATCGCATCTCACTCTTGTTTGTTTCTGAGCAATTTTTTCCACTTGACAGGACTGACGCCGCCGACTTAGTATGGGCGATATCACACGACTCCAAGTTGATGCAATTGTGACGAACCATTTTCTTGGTTAGCATACGCTCGTTAGATTAATATCTCTGTGTTTAACGCTCTTTCATTCTGGACAGATAGCGGAGAAAGGATTTTCGCAGCAGACCCAAGCCTCCGTGAGTACTCGTCCATCTCTTCGCATGGCGTCGCACTGAGGTTTTTTCACGAAGTTGACTCTGCTATCCATCGTCGTGCAGGCCCGAGACTCTCGGATAAATGTACATACATCTTCACGGAGCGCCTGTTTATTGCCAAGCTAACAAGGATGTCTATCGTCCAGGTCGGACATTAGGCGATTGGGAGGTTGGCTCAGCGAAAATTACGGAAGGTTATGATTTACCAGCGTGAGTTCCGAATCCAAGTCCCGTACACCTAGTTGCTGTATGACCAAATCGCATGTCTGGCAGTGCGCACGTCATCCACACCGTTGGGCCCCATTATTATCCCGATCAAGCAGCAGAATCAGCGGACTGCCTGTCGTCCTGTTATCGCGAAAGTCTCAATCTGTCAGCAGATAATTCCTTGAAATCAATTGTAAGTATGCACAATTGGCATTACCACCCATTCTATAACTTTGTTTTAGGCATTTCCGGCAATTTCTACTGGGTTGCAGGGATTCCCCATGACAGACGCAGCAGAAATTGCCCTCTTAGAAACACGAAGTTTCCTGGATTCTGACCAAGGCGCAATGGTGCGAATTTCGATATACTAGCATCCGAGTCCCACCATTCATAGACGCGGATTTTCAATAGCTCGATCTGGTCGTATTCACGTTGTTCGATAAAGCCAGTTGGAATGTTTATCGGTGAGCAGTTCATTTTAAAGAATTCCCTCATATGCTCAATGGAATTAATCAAAAGGGATCTGATACCGAAGTACTTTCCTCTGGTATCGAGCACATCTCATTAATTTCGGAGGACAGTTTCCAGTAAAATCCTGAGTCCCTTGTTTTACCCCCGCACATGTACCACCGTACATAGAGAACTCGAAAAAAAAACGAAACGAAAGTGATTGATGGTGAGGTTTTCAAACTCCGCAAGTTTGCGGCAAAACCCGACTCACCAACTCATTCTGAACTGCAACCCGTTCGCTCTGCTCCACGACCCACGGAGCGTCAATCACAGAAGGCTGAAATTATTGGAAATTTTGTTGAACGAGCTGCAAAGATCTGTGGTCAAACACTACGCTGTGCTCGAAGGGTGTTTCCAGCCCTTGGCTTCCACCGCGTAAAACCATGCTCGCCGTGTTTCGTTCTATCTGTCATCGGCGAACTGCTGCTCAGCTTCGCATTTTAACCTCTCAACCACGACATCGTCAACAAAAATGTTCTATTCTCCGCCATCATCGAACGTTGTCGTCTTTGGTAGAGCAACAATCTCCGTGCGTCTCGAGCTTTCACATCCCAATCTCATTGTGTTATGGCCAGCCCTCACTCACGTTTCTGAAAGACAGACCACCCTACGGCCTACCGACTCCAGATCCTGAAGCGTATAAGGAACCGAGGTCCATCCTGCTTGTGAACAAAATGCGGACGAAGCCGGTTGTAGATGCGATCGAAGCGCTTCTAGTGTAAGTCTTATATTTCCACCATTTCGAACATTGTTTCTTTGGATTCCGATTGCCCGTCGGTTTGAGCTTTCAAACCACCGAGGCGGTATCCCAACTCGAGACATAGATTTATGCATGATGACTTCCTACCTTCTTTCCCTTCGTCATTCCTTTATCTGAATTCGAAACTTACACAAGAATGGAATAGGCACATACGCACGAAGTATCCTGGTACCAAAGTCTATCACGAAGATCGGGCTGACATACCTCAAGGCGTAGAGGTTTGGAAACCAGGCGACGGCGCGCAAGAGATCGACCTCGTACTAACGCTCGGCGGAGATGGGACGATCTTGCACGCCTCATCCCTATTCAAAGCTGGAGCTGTCCCTCCGGTGCTTAGCTTCTCGATGGGAACATTAGGATTCCTCTTACCATTCCGTACGAACAACCCAACTCCTACCTTTCGGTGACATCTCGAACTGACTCATTGGGGATATGATGCGTAGATATCGATGACTATGCAGCGGCTTTAGAGGGCGTCTACCACGGGAAAGCAACGGTTCTGTATCGTATGCGATTGTCGTGTTCATTTTATGACCGAAATGGCGCGGAACTTGGTAAACCAGGCGAAGGTCAGTGATTGGAGCTCCATCATTCAAGTACGCACCTAAGCTCTATGTACAGCCTGGCAGGTTATGAACGAAGTCGCGCTTCACCGAGGCAGGAGCCCTCACCTGAACACGATCGACGCATTCGTCGATGGACAACATCTGACGGAGGCTGTGGTACGTAAACACATTCTCCCTTCACGATCATAAGCTTAGTATCCTTCGAATGGTAGTCAGACGGCCTGATCGTATCAACACCAACCGGGTCTACGGCATACTCGCTGAGCGCTGGTGGACCGATCGTCCATCCATCGCTCTCAGCTATCGTCCTCACGCCAATCTGTCCACGAAGTTTGTCCTTCAGACCCCTCGTGTTCCCATACTCATCTTCCATAACCCTGCGCGTACGTCCTCCATTCTGCCCTCACAAAAAATCGTGCCTCATTCTCACTGACCATGTTCTATAACAGATCGGCGATCGCAGCCGCGCACCAGCAGGCGTCTCCATGGACGGGCAAGAAGCCACCGTCCTCCAACCCGGCGAATCCGTCACAGTGCGCGCATCGCCGTACCCGATCCCATGCATCAACCGCTCCTCCATCGCCGAGGCTCCGCATCCACCTAGCACCGAAGAAGGCGCGGGGCCGGGGCGGGAGGACGACTGGGTGCGCGATATCAACAATTTGTTGCAGTACAATGCGACGTTCAGGAGTAAGGCGTTGTTGAGGCATAGTCGGACATAGGGATGCGCGCAGGGTGCGGTGCCTGGGTGTGTGATGGTTAGGAGACGAATTGTAAAAATGCATTAGTGCGATCGACGGGAAGGTGTAGTGAGGGACGGTATGGAATTGTATGGATGGACTGGGCATTGAGTGTCGAAGAGCATCATTTGTATATTTGTAGCATTTCAGTCGTGAAGAAAGGCGTCGTATATATTCGCCAATGATTATTTCCATCCCGATCACCCGAATCCGCAGGCTAATGAGCGTGACACGGCTGACCAATTGGGGATAGATGTGACTGATCGGTGCCTTCCCAACTTTTCTTGCCCTTGGTCTTGCGTCATCCTTGCGATCAAGCAATTTCAAAGAGTGCCCGGTACTGAAATTTCTAGACTCCACCCTGCATCCATACATTCAAGTTGATTCCCAAACACTGTGATTTTTCTTGGAAGACGCTGTGGTCAGAGACCTGCATTCAAATTGATCAGCAAGATGATGCACCCACTATCGCCGAAAGGAGAAACAGTGATCGACCAGGACGACTCCTTTTGCAACGCAGCTACCACTCAACAACTTTAATATGGTCTCCTCTCGTGCCTCGCAAGGGTGCTTGTTATCTCCATATCACCCCTCTGCAGCCAGCTCTCCCCTATTCAGATAATGCGGGGAACGCCACAGGTCCTAGGCTGCATGTTCTCAGTTGGTGTTGAGTGGGAAGCTCACTGACCTCCATATGGTGAAGAGCCGAGACCTCACGCGAGACGAAAAAAGCGATCAATTTTTGACTTTGATGCCAGGTACAGCCACACCTCGCCAAAATCACTACATAACTCGGACCCAGACTCGGACGTCCCGAAACATCCAATACACCGAAGCGGTGTCCGCACTTCTTCTTCCCCCGCCGTGCAATCACCCTATCCCATACGGACACCCTTCTACTCTGAATAGCGGGGGTTGCGGCTAAGAATACACTCGTATTCTCCTTCGGGTTAAATGCCATCACCTCAGGCTTCACATTACAGAGGACGAAGCGGACGCTCTTGAATTTGCTTTCCCATCATCCCCCCTCCTCCGCCCCTTCACGCCCCCTCGCTTGTTGGCTGCTGGGCGTTTGTTTCATGGCTCGATGTTGGTCGAAGCGGAACATCCTTGTCGTCCAAATGGCAGAGATGGTCCACCGGGACAGATATATCGCCACAGCCCTTCTATGCCTGTTGTGTTTAGAGCATTTCATTAGCTTGATCGACGAGGCGAGTACTTATGCGATAAGCATCGCTCTGTTTTATCGACCTTTTCTGTCAATTTCAGTGGGACTTTGTTCGAAATTCTCGAATTCGTTTTGTCAACATTCTGTTCCTGTTCAATCGGCATACCGTTCTCGTCGTCTTCGCGTACGTCCGATGCTGGTGGCGTAAATTGACCGTAACGAACCCAATCTCCTACAGCATCAACCTCGCCGTGTCTTCCTTTGGCTTCACCAGCTTATCCACCAATGTAAGGCATCTATCTCCTCATCGCGGCTATCTGTTACTGAACCATTCGTTGCATTAGTTGTTTGTACCTCCTACGTTGATCTCTGCCACACCTTGACATTTCCCCTCAGCTGTTCAGTTTGGGCACCGTTTTTGTCGTTCTTTCAAATATGCACGCTTGTCATTTGGAACTGTTCGTATCGTGTCTTTCCCTCATATGTCGCTACTCACTAATATCGGGTTTATCAGATATGTTTTCTCTGAGAATCGCGTTTATGTGGGGGAAGAAGAGTTATTGTACGTGGCTCATCTGGGCATCCCTTGTAACGTGAGGGCCACAAAAATGCCTTCTTCTGTCCACTAACCTAAATTTTTGAAGATACATCGTCGCTTCCGCAATCACGATAGGGCTCACCCTATCACATAACATCCGTGCGCCTTTCCTCATATTTTCTTACCTGTTCATTCACGTCCGAATTTGTGCGAATAGAACGACCAACCTTAGAACCCACCCTCCATATCTGTATCCACCATCCTGTGAAATGGGAACTAGCAACATGGGGTATATTGTGCGCGCATAACGTCTTGTTGCTCGTCGTCACGGGTCTCCATACGCGGTGGGACAAGAAAAGCGGGAGAGGTTCATCGCATTTGGTAAACCTGTTTTATCGTGATGCGTGGATATACTCTTCCATTGTTTCTCGTAAGCACGTTCGTTACGCTATAATTTGTGGGGTTAATGTCAATTTTATTCAGTTTGCGCTATCGCGAATATTCTAAAACTCTCCCTTGCATCTGTACGATTCCATCATCTTCACATCCAGCAGCCAGTTACTGATACGGGATCATTTTAACCTAGACATCCGTCAACTCTCTTCTGAACTTCTACACACCCGCCGTACTCAGCATCACCGTCTCCAGGCTCGTTTTCAACATGCGGCGTGCTCGGCTGTCTTACCAAGCCAAAGAGCAGCAGCAGCAGCAGTCATTTACACAAAATACAGCATGGACCCCTCATTACATCAAGAAACGGCTCTCGCAGCGTCGTGCTGACGCTGATGGCGTACATACCGACGGCGACGCCACACTCGTCCTTGGGCAAGCGGAGAGCCAAGGTGCTTTTGTCGTTGACAGCCCACGGCCAGCAAAACCTATTTATCTGACTCTTGATCTGAATTTCTCTTCGTTTGGCGAGGAAGACTGGTTCTTCTTCCCTTCACCGATTCGTGTACCGCATGAACAACATCGATCGTCACCTTCATTCATTCCATAACTCACATTACCGCGCAGGACGACAAGGTATACCGCATCAATTGCATAACCCACAAATCTGTATTTGTACCATATCGAATTGAAATCACAATACATATTGTACAAGCGTCAAAAAACGCAGCGTAAAATGATTCGAGAAATTCCTGCAAGTTAGAAATATTTCGCGAAGGAGGTTTTTTCCTGCCGATGTTCGTGAATCCCAGAATATCCACAGATAGAATGGAGGCACCAGATTGACTAATGCCACGCAAATGGGCACTTTTGCGATGTCCTAACTCATCGATACACCCAGCACTGCAGCTCAATAGCCTATGAGAAATAATAGCCGGAGGATGAGCAAACCTAGGCAAATTCATATTCAATCCTGCGACGGAGTGTGGACGCCATTTTCCCCCAGTGTTCAAACTCCGCCAGGTTCTCTTCCTCTCTTCCTCGACTCTTCCTCGTTTACCTTCTTCCGCAATTATTCGCACATTGGTGAGTCTTCGTGCATGTTTTCTTTCTGATTGAAATGTGAGTGCGATGTCATAGCCTTCTCTGGTCATCCGAGGACATACTGCCGCGGAAAACCCACTCTCAGCGACTCATACGTGGGCAAGCCCTTCGTTGCTGACACGTCTCTGAATGTCTCAGGCACTGAGGAAGAGCTCAGCTACTATCCACGACATTCCGCCTGAACTTCTCTCTAAAATATTCGGGCGCTGTCTTGCGTACGGTCCCGAATTTTCGACACGACGGACAACACAAGCCCCATTGTTACTTGGCCGGATTTGTAGCAAATGGAGGGCAGTTTCGATTTCCACACCTGAACTTTGGGCAAGCTTTGCTGTAGGAGATAATAGCTTCAATTCCATGGTGGACCACAGGAAGGATAAGGAGGCTATGGAGGTCTGGATTTCCAGGTCACATTCGCGCCTATTGTCTATCGTCGTCGCTTACCCGAAAAGTCGTTAGCCAACGCGGACGTGGCCATTTTAACGTGGATCCTCACCACCGTAATTTCCTTGTCCCAGCGTTGGAAAAAATACAATTTGAGATTCCTTCGGCCTTATTACACATTGCTTTGCACCCGATTCAGGCTGGACGTGCCGAAAGATTGGAGCAATTATCCCTCATTGCAAAACGAGATCGCGAAACCGATGTTGACCCGGGACCAATCGTATTAACGAATGCCCCGCGGTTGAAGAACCTGTTCTTAATATTGGAGACGGGAATACCTGTTAACTTCGCTGGTCGAACGCACGACATCAAGAGTCTCATTTTCTCCCCCTTCATATCAAACCCGAAGGTTTCTCTTTCAGATTTCTTCAAATGCCTTACCAACTGCCCTTTGCTTGAAATTTTGCACCTTCCGGTCAACGAGCCCTCGCAGATCACGACTCATTGTGTGCTTCCTCACATCATCCAACATTCCCACCTTCGCTCTCTCAAATTGTCCCTGTTCGGAGTTGCCGATCCATCCGATCTTTTTGATCGACTCTGCCTTCTGGCATTGAAAGTTCTTGATTTACAGATATTGGGTCCAAGTTCTAAAACGGACTGGCCGCACCTGAGGTCTATGCTGATAAACTCGCGACCACCCCTCAACGAGCTCATCCTTAGCGGCATCCCAATGTCTGAAGAAACCTTTCTTGAATGTCTTTCATACACTCCGGCACTCACCAAACTCACTGCCTGGGGCATCCGTTTTTCCGATACTACTCTAGGTTTCCTTACAATAAAGGATGCCACCATTAAAACATCCGCAGCCCTGTGCCCCAGACTGAAGTTCCTTGACTTGGGCCTTAACTCTCACTTTTCACCGAGTGCAATGAAAGAGTTGATTATTTCTCGCAGCCAAGACTCAGTTCAAGTCGCCGAGACTGTCACTACGCGTGAATTGCTGAGGACAGTGTATTGCTCGTCTTTTATGATGGAGAGCGTTCTATCAGATCCAGCGATTGCCAAATGCGTGAACGAGGGTTTAGAGTGTTTGCAGTTGGAATGCGAGTGAGACTCAGCATTGTATCGTTCAATAGTGTGCTGCTCTCGACAATTGCTTCGGCTACATCCAGTAAGTGAAATTAAGACAAAATGCACATATACTTCATGAAAATTGACCGCATGTAAAGGATCACGCGTTACCACTTATCCTCAAAGCCGAATCCTGCAACTATTCTAGTCGTTCTTGTCCAATATTAACTGCGTAAGGTATCCCTAGTGTCGCTCGTAAACCTTGCGATCTCACACCGGGAACATTTTTCGGGCTGTTCTTTGGCAATATGTAAACCTGAAGGTTTCGAGACTTATTGACGTACGTCACGACTACCCCATGCTCTGTCCAACAATGTGACTCATGTCATTACCTGTTCTCCGAAGTGAACACACCCCTCTGCTGCACGGGAAGCTAGTTCAGTTATGTCCAGCTTCGAGTCTTCAATAGATTTGATTTTTTGGTGCACTACACTGTTCAAGTAATTTCGTTAGACACCTTTTCATTCCTTTTCGTAGCAATGAATTGACGTTGAGTCCAAATAATTGCAAATCGTCCCGGCAGGGGAAACCTGCGTATTTCCCAATTTTAGGAGAATTTCCCCCCAAATATGTTGCGATAAGTTTCTGTGAGGCGAATTAACACGCAAATTATCCCTAAAGATACTGCTCAATATTTATGTCGTCGATATTATCACCAGCGTTATCATATTGCTCTCTTGGATCGGAATATGTGCGCACGCCCAACAGGTTTGACAGACTTGGAACATATACTATTCCGTTCAAATAATCAACTACATCGCTGTTTTCGGTATTGCCCTGCGATCGCCTTGTGTCGTGTCTGTCTCGGCCGTTGAGCACATATGCCAGTGGGTCAAAAAATGGGTGTAGGAGATGTTTCGAGAGATCTAGGGTCCCTGCAGGCTCCAATTCGTACGGAGTTTTATTCCTGTTGCAAACGTTGCGACGTTGGTGAATTTCCACATTAGAATATTAATGGCCAAGCGTCAGACGCCATGGTCTACTAAAATGGGTCACCTCTTGCGACGCACTACTACACCCAGCTCGCGAATCGAATAAGCAATAAAAATTAACTGGAAGTCTGATGAGCAATCCTCGGTGAATTCAAGCCCAATCCGTCGAAATGCCAAATTGAAGTTCGAGGTAGTGTCACACGATCCAGGTTGCTTTCTTTCTCGTGTCATGTTCTGCGATGCGTTCCTTTCTTTTAGATAGTGATCACTATTATTATTGCTTGTGCCGGGTCTCTTCTTTATCTGTGTATACTATCCCCATTTTCCTTCTTCCATTATATATTCGCGGGGGGAAGTGGCGAGGTTTTGCCACCTTGCGACAAGGCCCGGGGCCTAGCACAACAAATCCAAACAAACACACACTTGATTGCCACTACGGCTGGCGTTGAATCAGCAACACGTTTAACCCTCGCCATTCAACTGTCTTTTATTCCGATCCCCTCCGGTTCATCTTCATCAAGTCGCTCATGGATATGAAGTCAGAAAACATAAGTATCCTTCAAAACATCGCAGAATTGGTTCCACGGCAAGGAATCGTGACTCACGTATTTGAGGCTTTCTATCCAAGTGATTTCAAGCTGCATTGGTGGTCAAATTGCTTCGATTAACATGCCATCTAGGATTGCCCAATCATCCGGACGAACAGACTCGATGCGACGCAGTCATTCGGCAGGTTGATTGCGTTTTTAACGCCAACCTCTCCTCCTGACGTTATGATATCATTAGGTCCTCGGTTGGTACAAGGCAACTGTCGAGACTTTGCAGGATCAGCTTACACAGAATGAGACGCGGTACAAGGCAGCTGTCGAGACGTTGCAGGATCAAGTTAAACAGAATGAGACGCGTTTCCAAGAACGTATCAGAGAGATGACTGAACAACGTCGAGTAGGAGAGGATAGGATCAGAGAACTTGAGGCGAGGGAAGCAACCCTTACCGCGGCTTTCATCGATGGTCGGCAGCAGATCGTCCATCCCCGTTCATGGGGCGAGTCATTTCCTGTATGGCAAATTTGTCCGCGTGCTAATTATTCGCTCAGGTTCCGTCACTCGTACTGTGGCATGGCTGGGACTCATGAAGGAAGACAGAGTGGAGACCTCCGCTTCTGTTATTAAGGATGCCTCGACCTCGGTGATCTCACTTCAGCAAGAGTTCGATAACCTCGACTCCGCGAGGTGGACTGATGAGGCAATGATGTATGACCCGCTCTTCTCGGTTCTGGAACGCTTCTATCTCTCGAAAGACGGGACCTTTGCTGTCAAAACCCACGCCTCGACAGTTTTTCGTGCGGATCTAAGTGTCTCTCTGTATGAGAAAGAGCACCTGCTTCTCCACGGCTTAAAGTATTTTATTGAGTGGAAAAAACCCAGGGCTCCCGGCGCTCTGGATTCGGCCGAGAACTCCGGCCAGCTTTTAGATTATTTCAATCAAGTTCGAGAGGTCCAGCCATATCGTACAACATTTGTCTGCATCCTCTCCAACGCTGTTACCTTTACCTGGGTGTTTGTTGCCAAATACGACCAGCCTAGGCCGCGTATCACAAAGCATGTTGCGCTTTCGCTTGCGCATGCCATCTTCTATGCGGAAGCGCTGTCATCACAGGACCTCTCCAAGCGAATTTCGGATCTGGACCCACAGGTTGCAAATATCTCAGAACCGTACACATTTTTATCTTCTACTCGCCACTGCTTCCTCTTATCCGTGCCAATGCGTGCTGATTTGCAAAAATCCGCGCTTGGAGGAACGCAGGTATCAACCCATTGGACGGCTCCCTCACGTCATGGAGGCAAACACTTTGCACTGAAAATCAACCATGATTCGCAGATGTCACCCATCATGACAGAGGTTGAAATGCTCAAGAAATTGAGTGATGGGAAGGAGATTCCGATCCATATTCCAGAACTGGTCTGGTCGCCTGACAGTCGTGCAGAGCTAGGAATCGTTCCTGTCGGGTACCCAATTAACTTTAAACAATCCTCCATCACTTCCCGGAATATTGTTGTGGGCCTCATTGCCGGCCTAAAGTATATACATGGGAAGGGAATCGTTCACCGGGACATTCGGCCATCAAATCTAGTGCTTGACGACCAGGGCAATCTTATAATCATTGACTATGAAACAGCTACGAACATCCCGGCTACCAAAGAAGTCCCATATCTCGGTGGGTTTGTCTGCTGGCCCAAGCGACTGCTGGATACAGGTACCATGGAATACCTGCCTGAGGCGTCAGACGATCTGTTGGCTTCCATACTTGTTGTACTGCACCTCGTCTTTCCGTCACATTTCGATTCCCTCTGTGTCAGTAATATTCGACCGGAGAATATTGGGCTAAAGCGTACTGCGGAGACCAAGAAGGTGCTACAGTTGTGGAGAGATGTTGAAAACTCAGTTGTTTGGGCGCCGTTTGTGGCAGCGGCACAGAAGTGTGATTATGTTACGTTGGCAAAGATGGGTGAAGTGTTTTGTCACTTTTAAGTGATCTATATTACGGCCCCAACCATGGCTGCGAATGCATTATGAATTTTTGTACCTCGTCATATTATTATTGAAAATTGAGTCGGTGATGCCTCGTTTCGATCGTAATATCTGGTTCCATCACACTCTCTGTAGTTTTATAGACTTGGAAGGCGACGGAAAATGGACGGTTCCGTTGGCAGCACCGTTCAAAAGATCCAACTCTAACATTGCATTTTCGATATTCTCCCTGCGATCACTTTGTATCATGCCTGTCTCGCCGGCCTGAGCACCTGTGAAACTCAGGTCCGCTTGTGTATGTGACACAAGCATATCGGGTTCCAAATTGCCTGCACGTCTGTGAAGGAGGACTCGAGTATATAGGATGCTGTGGAGTACTCGTTGTGGCCTTACTCGGACCAATGCCGAGCAAATAAGAGGGGATTAATCAAGTTAGTCTGTGTCGTTATAATACTGTAACGCTTACGGTGTGAAAAAGCTGCTAGTGGAGGGATTCGGCTATGCAAATGCCACGTCAATTCTTGTTAGAATACTTTCGTAATGAGACCACACTGGCGCCACAATCGGTATAATCAAATTGACCAAAGATGTCCCTAAAAAGTGAATGAATACATTGTTCTGCACCGAGATTATAATAGCACACCAAAGAGATAGAAGTAGTAGCTCAAACCTGCGCCAATTTCAGTCACTCTGATGAATTAATTCAACTATAAAACTCACCATCACGATACATCGTTGACAAGAGATGTGAGCGCTGGCGACGCACTTTCAAATGGTCAGATTCCAGACACAAACAAAAAGGTATCTTATTTAGTTTCCACACCCTTGCCACGGTCATAACCACTATGACTGTGGATTTCTGATTACCAAATCATGTCTCCTAATGTTAAGGAAGTGTGGAGTCTCACCGGTCTCACTAAATACCAGAAGGACGAAGCCCAAAATTATGATTTTACTCGGCCATGTCTGCTTAATACACCCGTGGGGTGGGCCAGAATCTGGTATATGATCGGTGATCAGACGTCCAGGAAGCATTATAACATACACGCCAGGGACTTGATTTCAATCTGCGTGACAACAAGAACCAGAACACATAAAACCTTAAATGAAGTGTCAACACCAAAGAATCCGTATAATATCAGGGCTGTTGTTCAAACCAAAGTCATTTCAATGATCAAATTGGTTGGAACAAGCCAGCGCCCAGAGAGCGCAAGTTCGCATCACCAGAATAACTAGTATGGAGACATTAGTGTACATTTTTACGGTTGAGGCTTGTATCAAAGCTTTGCTCACCTTCAGCGATTATGATACCAAAGACAGGCAACCCTAACAATAATGGAAATCAGACTTCAAAAGTGCATCAAGCCCGTGGAAACCAACAAGTGACAGCTGCGGTGCCATTCAGACATTTCTATAAATAAAAATATGTATGATGTCCAATACATGGGCTGAACAAAGTCACTCACGCTCTGAGAGGTTTCCCCAGTAAGTACTATGTCGTCTTGAAAAACTGCAAGTTTGGACTTACGATTTAGCATAAGAAATGTGTCTATGAACGGCAGATATCGGTTAAGCAGGAACATAACCTGCGCACCTTAGTTCAGTCCTGGATCAATTTGGCGTATAAGCGTGAAATGCATACCTTTCCCCGCGTCCATCTTTGAGTCCACACAAGTGTTACCTACTCGCCATTGAGTGTGAAATATATGATGCAGTTATACTCTGCTCACCTCTCGCTCGAAAGTAACAAAAAGATAGTCATAAACCTTTAGTGTTAGACATGTCAACTGCACATACAACCCGCATTTTCGACGTCTTTCACCCACCAATAAAGCTCCAGTGGCGGCTACAAACGGTTTCCGCGTCAGAATGAAAAAAAATACCGAGGTCGCGACGGCGAGATCCTATAGTGCTTCGTCTCAGTCGCGACCCAAAGGGTTCCCGATATCTACTTACAATTCCGCCAACGATTTTTGGGGTGGCACCCGTGGGGGTATTCATCAGTACTGCGGTGCTTGTAGTGGCCAAACATCTCTCTTGCTGCGCAGTGAATAAGTAGTACGACTCGGCGATTCGAAGTAGAACACATTTTCATCAGGAAGTTCGAGATGACCGTGGGTCGAGAGTCATATAACCTAAATCAGCCAATGGAGTCAGAAGGCAGAGCGAAGGTGAAGAAGAAGAAGAGCTCAATGATAGTGCTTCTTAATGCGCGGAACGCCTACGCCCACCGTCCTATTTTGTACCTTTTTAGACCTCTTACCGTTGTTTACACTGTCGCTTTAAGCTTGTGACGGTCCACCCGTGCGCATACTCAGAATGAAAGGAACATTGAATATTGACCGCACGGCCTAGCTAAAGTTAATAACTTTGAGAGAAGGAGAGAAACATTGATGCTGTGCAATGATATGATCGATGCAGGAAGCAAGCACTGATTAACGCTTGTGGATGTGCCAGACCGGCTAAGACGGGCGTCTCGATATGCAGCGCTATGTTGAACCATTGGTGGAATGAAGATGTGTGCGTCATTTGGCGGAATCGAGGTTTCTCGAAAGTATTTTAAAGGTGATAAGCTGCCCCATTCATGTATCAGCGATCTAGTTATTCACCCACTTTCCCCACTTTCACCTATGCATAGAAGTCAGGGCTAGAAGTCCAATTCCTTAACTCAAAGGTGTATCTTTGAGGCGGTCTCGCCTATTCATAGAAATTCAGTGCACGAAGTTCGATGGGTTCACGCAAGGGGGTTCTTCGGGAGTGGTGGGACCTGCGAGGCGGTGTGCAGACGACGGCAGAGCTGAAGGGGAAGACAAAGAGATCAATTATCGCACTTTGGAAACCGAGTATCTATGAAATAGCACTTGAGCTATCGAGCTGAAATCAACAGCTATGAGTTGTGGGGAAAAACATACCCAGTGTGATGCAGTAATCACCCAAGTGAGGGAATTCATTAACGCTGGTTGACTCGGATTCTCGTCGAACCTTGGAAATAAATTGTGCTTATATATCGAGACCTGTGCAGTGCCGGCGATCCACGAGGGAGGCTACTTCGCTTGCGTGTTCTATTGTCGTGGTCCTTTAACGGATTGTGGTTTCTCAAACATAGGCTCAAAGCGATCAGAAATTCTACCCAATCGGCAGCGTCTTATCTATCCGGTCATTTATGCATACAGTGATGCAATGGGTACTCTACACTTAGCTAGTTTCCCCCTAATCATAGAAAACCAGGGCACGGAGTTCAATGGATTCACGCAATGGCGCATCTTCCGGAGTGGTGGGATCAATAAAGGCGGTGTGCGGTGTGAGGATCGCAACGCTGCCATCTTGGATGGAATCAAAGCTAGACGCAACGGACTTCGTTAGATGACTCCATCGCATTATATACGTAAGATCCTACCATTTTATCAAGACACCTTCATCTGGCTCCATTCCCCTCATATACTTCCACTTATGATTCGGGTTATGCAACACGCCGAACGTTTCCCCTTCTCTATCTGGATACCTTAAAGCCACTGGGAACAGATCCCTTTCCGTCTCCACGCTTCGGTAATCGCATAGAGCCAAAGGGTGATCAAGGGCCACATGGTTGATGGGACGCCAGAGGTTAATGATTTGGAATCGCTTGGAGAGCAGCTGCGGTACATCCGATTCGGGGAGGTGCCGCTTGACTCTCGCAATTGCAGCTTTGGTCGTCTGATCAACGTGCACCCGAAGGGCGGGTTGTCTTGTCTGAGGCGTGTCACCATTGTCGCCAGGGCGGCGGCGTCGGATGGCTACCATGGACAATCCGCAATCAGTTCCATATTACGCGGGACCGTCTCACATACTGACTGTGATCGAATAACACGACCCTGCTCGCTCCGGTATATTTCTTCAGTAGGTCGATACTCTCCGGGTAATACTCCTTTTCGATCTGCGCATCGTCCGTGAATGACGTGTGTTTTGCAGCCTTCTTGAAGTACTGGAAGCCAGTGGTGTCCAGTGAAACCGAGTGTTCTCTACCGCGTAGGTTCTCGATGTCGAATTCGAATATCTCATTTCCGACGTTCGTCCCCCGTTCGCCGGTCGTCGGGTCCACGAATGCGTTAATGTATGGTTTCGAGTCGTCAGCGGGCAGAACGGGGTAGACGAGGTTAGCTTTGACAGTCTCAGACATTGTGTAGTACTGGTAGAAATTTTTGAAATGTTCAAATGGTGAAGCTCCCAGGACTTCTGAGTGGCCTCTTTATATCAGTTCCCAGTGTCAAAAGAAGGCCATATGGCGTGCTCTAGGTCTGACTAAAGTCCAAGTTGTACACAAAGCAAGAGCAAAGTAAACATCGCCTGAGTAATCGTGTTGCGTGAATTACGAGTAATCAAAGATGTATCCTCATAGTGTATGGGCCAAGGACGTGAAAGTTGAAAGGAAGTCGCTCAACACTCAAATCCAAAAATAGAAATACTTTCAAATGATCCATTCTATATCGGGAGTTAGGGCCGCAAACACGGTTGTCGATCGAACTCTCAAAGCGATTAAACGTCATACACACCTATCTGTTTCATTATTTATACATAATAAGCTGCAATTTTAATAATCTTGTACTTTACAGTTTAGTTCGGTTCCGCCTAATCATAGAAGACTAGTGCACGAAGTTCGATGGATTCACGCAAAGGTGCATCTTCGGGAGTGGTGGGATCCATAAAGGCAGTGTGCGGTGTGAGGATTGCAACACTACCATCTTGAAGGGAATCGAAGCTATACACAAAACATTTTGTGAGATCACTCGATCGCATTGAGCCGTAAATAATATCCTACCATTTGATCAAGACACCTTCATCGGGCTCCATTCCTCTTTTATACTTCCACGTATGACTCGGGTCATGCAATACGCCAAAAGTCTCCCCCTCT